>JALIZH010003985.1:0-24320 GCA_030522465.1 Rhipicephalus appendiculatus | reverse complement strand
TGTAACGTTAACGTGCCAAATCACGTTAACGTTACACGAACAGCTGTGAACGGGCTAATGTCACTGACACGAATGTACATCGCGGCATAAATAACTGAAATAGCTTACAGCACACGCACATGGGCACACGCACATGGGAAAAAAGTACTTGGGTTTCGAGATCTGGAGTTATCCTCATCTCGCTGGTATCCGTGAATTTTCGGTGAGCGAAACAACCGCTGTTCACGGAGAAGCACTAAAATGACACACGGACACACGTTAATCGTTCTTGCGGCACGGTGCATTACGAACCGAAGTCTGAGCCTAAGGTGCTTACCGCGGTTGTCGGAGTTCATGAAGCCCCGCCAACTATTTGCTGACCTAATGCACGCTCAAACACATGCGTATGGCACAAAAACAGAAATTCAAAGCTGCGCCGACTGTTTCCAAACCACATGGTAGATATATATCCCGCGAAAAAACGAGCTTGCGTTCGGTGGCGCTGTGGTGCAATGGGTAAGGCATCTGCTTTCAGTGCATGCGGTCCCGAGCTCGATTCCAGTGTTGTGTGTAATTTGTATGTTATTGTCGCAGACGTGGATGATTGTCGTACGGTTCATCCATACCCAGCATTTCGGGACATCGCTTTTAGTTCACCGTTTTTCACACCACGTGGCGTACAGACCTTCAACTTTCAAAACTGGCGCGATAACGCATGGCGCGCGGCAGACAAAGTGGCCATACATAAAAAAAAACAACAACAACAACAACAACGAAGCAGCTCGATGTCGACTATCGCCACCGAGAGCGAACCGTGATCAACGCTGACTGATAAGCGCAAGTCGTGTACGACGAGCGGTCGGTTGGTTGCTCGATCGTGAATCAAGTTTTTTTTTTTTGTTTTTTTTTTTTTTAGTGAATCCGCGCGCACAAGTCACTTGGCTGCGCTTGACAAACTCGTATTTCGAAAGGGCGTGCTGCCCTTCCTTTCGTCCTTTTCAATATATTTCGTGCTGTTGTATAGTTGTCGGCCCCACTGGTTTCTTGAAGAAAGTTAGGACGTCCTTTTGTCGCGGCCGTTTTTGTCATCTGTTAAAGCTAATTTCGAGAAAATAATATCAGCCTATGAGATGGCGATGACGCTTTGAGAATATGTAAAGACAGGCTTCACGTAGCTAATATTTGTTGGCGTCACTTAACAAGTGAATTTTTTCGCGCTATAGAGTGAAGGCAACGTGCCGTGCCGTATTCGCTGCCAGTGATAATCTTTTTTAAGAGCTCAAAACGTAGCAGAAATAAAGGCCTAATTCATTACAGGGACGAAATTGCTGAATTATTTTCCAAATTTAAGCATTTTAAGAAAGGCGCCTTAATTTAAACAACGCTCTTAACGTTTCTAGAGCACATAATAAAAGACGTCCGAAATGTATTTCATTGTACATGACATGCTATACAGATCGTCTTCCCCTCTTTGCTGACTGTTCGTGAAAGCGTAATGAAACCAATTATATTCACATATGCGACCGTCCGCTGTGGTGATGTAGCGGTTACAGTGCTCGGGTTCTGACCCGAAAGCCGCGTGTTCGACCCCGTCCGCAGAGGTCACATTTCGATGGAGGCGAAATGGAGGAAGCGCGTATACTGTGCGATGTCAGAGTACGTTAAAGAACACCACATGTTCGAAATTTCCGGAGCCCTCCACGATGGCGTCCTTCATAATCATAACGTGGTTTTGTGACGTAAAACCCCCGATGATATTTGGATGTACGTACATAACCGCAAAGCACACCTCTTTGTTTCACTGGCTATGCGGTCTGCACAACGGCATCAGGTCTTGGTTAGAGACCCGATTATTTTGGCCAGTTTTATTTAGAACGAAGAACGCGTACAAGCGAGTTTGAAGATAGCTCTCGTCTGGTTTCCTTGCTGCTACTATAGTGTAATTGTTTCTTTGCACGTATTGCTCAAGAACAGCGTGGTAATATTTTTACATGGTGATGTTTCTTGAAAGGTCCCTCGGTAGGACCTATTTATTACTTGCTTGACGCGCTTATTGGCGAGTTTTGAAATCAACCACTCATTGGTGCAATTAAATGTTTGACGCTAGTGCCATTCTACGCTTCTGGGACGCAACACAACACACGTTAAGGGGCCTTCTCACACTACATGACATTATCATAGTTTCTTTTTTTTTTTTTCGAACAGTTTCAAGCACCGGCGTGGCTGTGTTCTAGAACACCTGTTTTCCGTGCAGAAGTACTGGGTTCAATTTACGCGCGAGCTATTAATATTGTTCATTTATTTGCAGCTACCTCGACCTTTCGCCCACGGGCAATGCTTTTTTTCACTCACAACGAAGACGCCGACACCAGCGTCGGCACCGGATTTTTTCGCTAGATAACTTTTTTTGTGGAATACTTAGCCACCAATGAAATCACGCGCTGCTCCAAAAAACGCGGGGTTGGTGTAATATCTGTATACAGATATATATATCTGTATATAATATCTGTAATATCTGTATATCTGTATATAGCATGCCTCGTTCACATTAGGGACACCTCTGATAAGACAACTACTCAATTTTTTCAAAGAAAATTTGTGCCTCACATAATAATAATAATAATAATAATAATAATAATAATAATAATAATAATAATAATAATAATAATAATAATAATAATAATAACAAATATATTATTCTCATATGAGTATTGTGTTACTGTTGTTGTTGTTGAAGAGTTTATTGTTTCACATTTGTTTTGACGGATGGATCTACAATGGATGAAAGCTCGTCTGCGGCTTTTCGTATACCCATATATAAAATAGAAAGAGATTTCCGACTTTCTCGAAAGACATCGTCTACAGCAGCGGAGCTTGTTGCAATATTACAAGCCTCTAAATTCATTGTTGAAAACCAGCAAAGGCAAAACTGGGTAATATATTCTGACTCCAAAGGAGCGCTACAAATGATTAAGGATTTTTATTTTCATATAGATGATAGCATAATATATGAAATCTTAAAAACAATTACCATCGGTTACCTGGACGGCCATGAGATATGTTTTCAGTGGCTTCCAAGTCACGTAGGAGTGATGGGAAACGAAAATGCTGACAAATTAGCCACTGCAGCACACAAAAAAGTTCACTTGACACCAGGGCCCGTTTATTTCTCAGAAAGCAAGAAGGTTCTTTCCGAACTGCGCCACAAATTGTGCAAGAACGCTTGATTTGACGAAAATACAAAGTCTTCACTCTTATATCAAATAGATCCGTCTCTCCGATTTACACCTGATCAAAAGATTGATAGACCATTTGACACACTACTGCACCGTCTACGATTAGGTGTTGCATACACACCTCACTTCTTATGCCGCATAAAAACAAGAACGTCCCCGCACTGCGACCACTGTGATCATGTCGATGCGTTAGAGGAGCATATCATTATTGAATGTCCGCGAATTGACGAACAACGCGCTCAACTGAGTGATCGATTGAACCGCCTCGACAGACGACCATTTACGATTGGAAAAGTACTTGGACCATGGCCACATCCCGATAATCAAAGGCGCGCAGTGAGCGCCCTCCGTGATTTTTTAATGGACACACATTTAATTTACTGTCTTTAGTTCTTATTATACCTTGCCACTATTTGTTCGGACTCTATCCGCGATGTGATCACGATATATGAACTGGACTACGCCCATATATACTGTGCTCATTCATTCGTTATAAGCCCTATAGTGTATATATGTACCAAGTGACTCTGATTATTTTTTTCTTCTTTTATTCTTAATTTTTCGTATTTTTATGTTTATCTTGTACATTACTGTCATGATGTTGGGATAGCCTGCTCCAACGTAGCCTACCTTCCCATATTTTGTCAGATATATATAAAAAAAAGTCTATTGAACTCTGCCGTAGGGATCGGCCAGTAGCTTGACCAACGACTCAAATCAACGTATCTTGCGGGCGAACGAGAAGCGCCATCGAGCAATGCGCGGTATACAGACAGACCTGCGATGTCGGAGGAGATGATGACTCACTATAACGTTCATTGTTCTTCACTCTATTATTATTATTATTATTATTATTATTATTATTATTATTATTATTATTATTATTATTATTATTATTATTATTATATAAACGACAAACAGTGAGTAGTTGTCTTATAAAGGGCGTCACTAACGTAAACGAGGCATGCTACTATTGATATTACACCAAGCGCACGTTTTTCGAACAGCGCGTGATTTCATTGTTGGCTAAGTATTGTTAGCGAAAATAAACGTCTTCCGGGGGGCCAGAATTTGAGATAGATGCAAATAAATAGACAATATGAATGTTCGGCTCGAGAGGAAATCTAATCCAAGACTTCGCACGGAAAACAGGTGTTCTACACTGTTTCGATAAAAAGCACTATAATAATGTCTTGTAGTTCGAGGATCCCCCTTCACACATGTAATATTGCGTGGCAGAAGTGTAGAATCGCACCAGCGTCGTACATTTGAATTGCACAGTGAGTGGCTGCTGTGACAACCGACCGATTCCCAAGTGCACAGGAATAAGTAATCAAACCGGCAGACGGCTGGAGGCGACGGGCCATGCCTGACGTTACTGACTGACTTTTTAAATAAAGTTTTCTCTCTCTCTCTCTTTCGTATTATCAGCAACACCATCAACAAAGAGTGCATGCAGCTACGCATTTGCGCTTGTAGCCTTCCGGATTGAAGAAAAAAGAATTATGTCCTAGCGAGCATTTTGCATGCTGTACTTACAAAAGGCACTGTAGGACAGTTCGAAACAATATATATGTTACGAGCACAGACGTACCTTTCCTTGCGGCAGGGTGGATGTGTCCGCCGAGAAATTAAGCGAGGCTAGCGACTGTGAAGGTGAAGTGAACGAAGCTCGATTGCGCTAACGCGTTCTCCTCTTAAATTCTTTAATTGGTTTATGCGCGCTTCGAAAATTTCCTTACAGGTTATACGCGGAGGATAAAACGTTATGTCAGTGCACGGATATATGAATGTTGCTCAATGTCTTGAATAATAAATAGCGCAGGAACTAACGAATTATGTTGAGCGATAACGGTGGTTTAGCGAAATTAGGTTCAGTAGCCTTGCGTCATCTCTAAAGGGAATCGAGTGCCCGAGCCTCCGTGTCCCGAGCTTATCAGGGGACGCCCTTGCACTTTGCAAAAGAATAACTCTTGTGTGTATATAATGTACATAGTCTCTGTGAGCGTCTTATGCTGTGAGCTCACGCGCTAGCTGGGTAAGGGGCTGGGTAAGGCGGTGTGGCCTCTCCCCCCTTACACTCTCTCAGCAATCATGTGATGACGTCGGGGAACGAGATTCTGCAGACGCATGCTGAACCAACGCGTTGTATCCTAGTCAGAACGCGCTGGCACGCGCTACCACGTTCGGGTCTGCGTTCGGGTCTACGTTAACAACAACATAAGAGCATAAACACAACACAAACTATAACACTCAATACGCAACATGAACGGAAACAGCTAGTCGAACCGATGCAAACGCGGTGTGCTTCGCATCGCCTCATGCTCCCCTTTGGCGGGAGATGGTGTCATTTTTTTTCGCGTACTTTTCGAATAATTACCGCCAAAGGCAAAACGTTGCAGTACCAACACGTGTAAAAAGCGTAGTGTTTTTTTTTAGGGGCGAAGCTCCTAAAGCCGCGGGTCTGTACATCCCTGTCTCTTGGTACGTGACCGCCTAGTTCTATGACAGACAGACAGACAGACAGACAGACAGACAGACAGACAGACAGACAGACAGACAGACAGACGGACGGACGGACGGACGGACGGACGGACGCACGCACGCTTCGCCCCACTCATCATCATTCACTCCGTGGATATGCCGTAATTTTTTTATGTTCGTCATACAGTCATGTCACGTCATATCACATTTGGTATATAGCCAGGAAACGAAACGGCTGCGAGCACGCCATGAGCGTGGCGTGTAAGTCATGGCGTACATGACATCCGTGCCATAATTTGCATGTAAGGATCTGTTATTTGTGTTCGTCATACAGTCATGTCACGCCATATCAGGAAACGAAACGGCTGCGAGCGTGCCATGAGCGTGGAACGTAAGTCATGTCATACATGACATACATGTTATGATTTTTATGTTAATACTTGTCATCTATATTTGTCACGCAGTAACATTGCATAATACCAATTTCAGTATATATCCAGTGAATGAAACGGCCGCACGCGCACCATGAGTGTGGCATGTAAATCATGTCATAAATGGCATACATGTCATAATTGTTAAAAATTGAAGGACACTTTGTACATTCCAACGTGTGTACGGCGAAAGCGTGTGGCCATTCGACTGACTATCGCATGTCTTTTTTCTTTTACACTCTCAGTGGGATAACACACAAACCTAATGTGTGCGTGTTTTCTTGTTTATTTTTTTTTACGGCGAGTCGCACCGAGACGCGAGACTAATCTTCCTCCGTTCGCATGCGTTCGTATTTTCTCGCGCTTTGCGCATCGTGCAAACGCCATCCGCGTTCCAGCGCTTAAATTGACGGACCCTTTGTAAATTCCAAAGAGTGTTCCGCGAACGCCTGTTTCCATTGAGAAGGCGTCGGTCAGAATGATTCCAAACGCTTGGCACAGTGAAGCTACGCAAGCAAAGCACGAGCGCTGTAGAGTCCGACGCGACCGGCGTCCACTTGCGCACCCCGGCGGCCACCTGGCTCCGTGCCAGGGGCTCGGACGGACGGACGGACGGACGGACGGACAGACAGACAGACAGACGGATAGACGGACACCGGACAGACAGACAGACAGACAGACAGACAGACAGACAGACAGACAGACAGACGGACGGACGGACGGACGGACGGACACCGGACGGACGGACCCCGGACGGACACCGGATAGACGGACACCGAACCGACGGACGGACCCCGGACGGACACCGGACGGACGGACCCCGGACGGACACCGGACATACGGACGGACGGACACCGGACGACACCGGACGGACGGACCCCGGACGGACACCGGACGGACCCCGGACGGACACCGGACGACACCAGACGGACGGACCCCGGACGGACACAGGACCGACGGACGCCGGACGGACGGACCCCGGACGGACACCGGACGACACCGGACGGACGGACCCCGGACGGAAGGACGGACACCGGACGGACACCGGACGACACCGGACGGACGGACCCCGGACGGACGGACAGACAGACAGACGGATGGACGGACACCGGACGGACAGACAGACAAACAGACAGACAGACAGACAGACAGACAGACAGACAGACAGACGGACGGACGGACGGACGGACGGACGGACGGACCCCGGACGGACACCGGATAGACGGACACCGAACGGACGGACGGACCCCAGACGGACACCGAACGGACGGACGCCGGACGGACGGACGCCGGACGGACACCGGACGGACGGACGAACACCGGACGGACCCCGGACGGACACCGGACGGACGGACCCCGGACGGACACCGGACGACACCGGACGGACACCGGACGACAACGGACGACAACGGACGGACGGACCCCGGACGGACGCCGGACGGAAGGACCCCGGACGGACACCGGACGACACCGGACGGACGGACCCCGGACGGACACCGGACGGACGTGAGCATGAGACATTAAAGGCTTTCGCCTTAATACCTGCTATTTATGTTCGTCATACACTCTTTACAAGCCTCAATATTTTCGGTATACCTTAAACTAAGAAACGGCCGCGAGAGCGCTAATAATGTGGCATGTAGATCATACCGTTCATGACATAAGTGTCATGAGTTTCATGTTATGACCTGTCATTTATATTCTTCATGCAGTCATGTCATGCCACAGCAACTTCGGAATTTCATACCTTCAAATCTGTATGCCATCTCGGACACATTTCGTATGACATCACTCAACACATAGATAGCATATAAGTCATTGATTGTAATTAACCCGAACTCCTAATTAATGAGAACAATAAACAGTACAAACCAATGATATGAAATTGTTATCTACCACCTTATCGTAACTGTTCACATTGAAACACTATATGTACTGTACTACATATGTGCTTCTACACTGAGAGCTTCCCCCATAAGTCTAAATTAAATGGTTAGATTAGTGATAAATATTTATTACGGTTATGAAATTCCTGATGCTTCATCCACATAATGTACGTCACATCTGCACACTTTTGCTGAGTTTTTACCATGATCAACGTCCACTTTCTCATCGATTTACCGATAGGTTATTCTTTTGCCCCTGTAATGCTGCTTTCCTGCACTATCGATTTGGAAAAGCTCTTCAGGAAAAAAATCCACCCAGCGTAATCCCACGAAATTGCAAACACAAAGACAGATTGTCCTATCGTACATGCCACTAGAGTGCAATTAGCGATTACGTTATCGTTGCACTACAATTAGCTTTTCAAAAATCACCCCGTACATTTTCAATGGATGCACAAAAGTGTCTCGGGAAAAAAATCCAGCCGGCCGATTAAAACTAATCGCGTTGTACCACATAAGGAGGTTGTCAGCATTAAGTGCCTGAAGTGCAATTAGCGAAAAATCAAGCATTGCTCAGTAATCATTTTTTGAAGAACGCTCCCCATAGAGTTACGCCCAGCGCTTCCCCTTGGGGTCGGCTTTGCCGCACTAGTCGATGTCCCAGATTGCTGGACATGTTCTAAACTGGCGAGAAAACGCTATGACAGCGTCAAAGAATCCTTTTTTTCCCTCAGCCGCATCAGGGCCGCCTACATATGGACCGCCTACCGGGCCGTCACGCGTTACCACAGGCCGTACCTAGCCAGGAAAATTTTGACTTAAAATCCCATCTAAGCATCGTCACAGCTATTCTGAAGGCCACTTAGAATAGGGCTGCCTCCTCTGGGACACGGCTACGGAGACGCGTAACGAACTGACTGGAAGGGGCCATAATTTGACCGGATTTCCTGCCTGCAGGCGTGTATTCTAGCCAGCGTTTGACTAAGAGTGTAGGATAATGTACGAAGAATCCTGATTTCTAGAGGCTTCTACAAAAAATTGAAGGACACTTTGTACATTCCAAAGTGTTCGACGAAAGCGTGTGGCCATTCCACTGACGGAAAGACGGACGGAAAGACCGACGGACGGACAGACGGACATCCGGACGGACGGACGGACGGACGGACAGACGGACATCCGGACGGACGGACGGACGGACAGACGGACATCCGGACCGACGGACGGACAGACGGACATCCGGATGGACACCGCACAGACGGACGGACAGACGGACATCCGGACGGACGGATGGACATCCGGACATCCGGACGGACGGACGGACGGACATCCGATAGGACGGACGGACAGACAGACGGACGGACGGACGGACGGACGGACGGACGGACGGACGCACATCTGGACGGACGGACATCCGGACGGACGGACGGACACCGGACGGACGGACACCGGACGCCGGACGGACACCGGACGGACGTGAGCATGAGACAATAAAGGCTTTCGCCTTAATAGTTGTGACGCACCTATTTCTGAATTAAGGAAGGAAGTGTAAATTTAAGGGCTCCGTTTTCTTTGTTAGACACACTATTAATGAGAACTAGCATCCTTGTCTGTTAGTTATTTTTAGCGGAAGTTATTCAAGCCAGAAATATACTTTCAGACGACTAGCAGCGATGATAGCGCGAAATTGTAAATGAAGCTGTCTCGATGATTTCGCTTAGTTCAAGAGTCCATACTTATGTATCCAAAACTAAGGAAGAGGACACAGAATTCACTTCTTATTAGCGGTATTTACGTTTCGTTTGAAACGAGCTTTCCAGCATCAAGATGGTAAGTTCGTGAAAATCCATCATGGATTAGAGTTTTGAGAATTAGAGCCCGTGGCACCTCTAAGTTGTGGTAAACTTTCTTTAGAGAAATGATTCATGTAATATTGTACAGTAAAACGAACAACGAAAGAATAAGACGTCGCCTACAAACATAGGGAGTTGCCGCACTAACATAAGAACAGTTTACAAACATTTGCTTTTTATTTTTCTAGGTTGATGGCACCTGCACATTAGCTTATAGGCTAAGGTACTGTATCTTTTTCTAGCAATGTTAGATTACCGCAGACCAAATGAGGCAGCACCCATGCCGTCTTGCTTGCACGAAGCTACGTACTTGCAGTCTGCAAGTATTCCATAAGTACCTATCATCATCCCATAACGTCAGTTTACTCATTTCAATGACAGGGAAATGCAAAACAACAATGTACTTCATTTCACTGCTCGTTAAAGAAACAGGGTTGACCATAATTAATACGGTACCCCTACCATCCCACCTTTTCAAGCACTACGGTGTCCCTTTTTATAATATCGTGGTTTCGGCACTTCAAACCTACTTCTATTTCATTCTAACACGCGTGTACTCCCGCAACTGCCGCAAGCTGTCTCCCCGCAGTACAAAAGCCGTCTGCCCGCGCGCTCTACGCAGACGTGGACGCGGCTGTACATATACATAGTCTCTTCTAGCTTGAGATGCTTCTCTTAACTATTGTATCCCGTTTACGTTTATATCACGCAATAATTTTGATTGCTATTGTTGTATTATGCACCTTGCCATATTTTAGTACATCATGCTTTTCATTTCTTATTTATGAGCCACCACTTCTGCCCAATTTATTTTTAGGTAGCGGGGACAAGTCAAGCTGCTTCGGTGCAGTTTTCACTTCCGACATTTTCATGTACTATGCATGAAAATAAAGATTCTGTTCAATTTAATTCAAACGACGCTGGACAGACTCCAACAAACTTATTGATATCTTGTGGAAATTTTACAGCGCCAGATACTACGAGGGCACCAATAGCGCACGTGTGGTGGCGCAGTACCAGTTGAAAAATACTTGCCGAAATTTCAATTTGTGTCGCAGGGCCCCCTTGATAAGAACCAAGGGTAGGAAATGGCTTTTTGAGTTTGCGGCGTCGAACATGGCGCCAAGGCATGTAATTCTTGGAGCATAAGCTAAAGATGTAATAATTTAGGAAGTAAGATGCAGTCACTGACCAACTTCATTTAAGTGACCCCATGCTCGTCCTCATCATGATACCTACCCAGACAAAATTTCGTCGTACTCCTGACTGACTACCCAAGTAAAAAAGTGCTTTCGTCATTGCTCACATGTAAACAACAATGCTATTTCGAATGAAATATAAGTGGCTTCCTCCTAGACAAACGCTATTATCGTCCCCTCATGACGCAGCGTAATACACTGTGACTGTTCTTTCACTCATGAGATATTAAAGTTCACATTTGCACTACTGAAGTACAGCTGGTGAGTCTAAAACAAGGCCTTAGACTATTTACAGACGTTGCACGTGCCCAGTGTCTAGGTGTCAATCTGGACTCCTTGCGAAAAAACGGTGTTATCGCGCCCCCACAGCTTTGTGGCGAATCGCAATGCATAGCACAGAGGACTGATCCAGAAGAGAAACATTGATAAGTTGCACACAACGTAAATCAACGGTGAGGTCGTGCAAGCGTCAACAGAGTAAATACTTAAGCACAGGGAATCACAGGCCGCAATATCTCCAAGGTGGCCCGCCACCTCTCGCCTAATGAACGGCCCTCTCGCGGCTCTAAAAAAAAACGAAATGGAAGTTGTGCCAAGCCTTGATTCGCACAATCTTAAGAACGCAGGGTGAATATACGGTCAAGTCATTTATTTTTCTCGGAGCACTGCGAATTTTATCACCGGTGTGCAAATATCTCGTGGAATCGAAGTTCGGTCATTTTCCGGAGGCAGTACGACAGACTTTTTCTTTTTAGATGTGAAGCATCTTATGGCGAAGCTTAATCCGGTGGTGGTGGTGGTGGTGGTGTGCCGCGTGACCACCCTTACTGCGCATGCGCAAACCTTTAAAACGAATAAAAATAAAAACCTCCTCTCCCCCTCTCTCTCCTCTAGGCATCCCTCCCCGCGGCAACCACACCCTCACCGCGCATACGCCTCCCCCTCCTCTCTCCCCTCCTGCGCTCCCCCCATCTCTCCTCTGGGCATTCCTGCCCGCGGCGTCCACACTCGCACTGCGCATGCGCTTCCCCCCTTTCTCCTCTCCTACGCTCCCCCCCCCTCTCTCCTCTAGGCATCCCTGCCAGGCATTCCTGCGCAGTGGGAGTGTGGACGCCGCGGGCAGGGGATGCCCAGAGGAGAGATGGGGTAGCGCAGGAGGGGGAAGAGGAGGGGAGGTGCATGCGCAGTGAGGGGTGTGGTTTCCGCGGGGAGGGATGCCTAGAGAAGAGAGGGGGAAAGGGAGGTTTTTTATTTTTTTTCGAAAGGGTTTGCGCATGCGCAGTAAGGGTGGTCACGCCGCACAGCACCACCACCGGATTAAGCTTCGCCATAAGATGCTTCACATCTAAAAAAATTGGCCGCGTATCTGCGTGCTTCGCTGCAAATGTCGAAAGACGATAGTCTTCTGCCGGCCGTACTACAATGTTTTGCCTTGCCTCCGACAGCGCTTTCTCTATGTTGAATCGGCCGCATCTGGCTGGCCTTGATAAAATAGAGGAGGCGCTGCGTGAGACATGGACGCCATCTGGCAGTGCTGTCGAGAAACATCACCTTGCGCAGAACCCAGCGCAATTCGTGTATAGCGTCGCTATTTGAGCGCAGCCTAAGAAACGCTGGGGTCTTCAGAATTACGTACCTATGTATTTTCTTTTAAAGGAACATACCAGCTACTACTTATGTATTGATGTTGCGCCTCAGACGTGCGTAACATTTGCTTTTTTGATCGACAATGTTGACAAGTATGAACAAAAATACTTGTGCAAGATGGCTGGGCACTGAGAAAGTGGTTAAACTTTGGCCGAGTACCTGAATCGGGTCACGGACAGACAGACAGACCAAAATTTCTGCGAAGAAGTATCCCAAGAAAGACTATCGTCTTTAAAACCGACTGCTCGCGCTGCACAACTATTCACTGGTCACCCCGTATCTAGGCACTGGATCTTGACCTGCGAAGTGGTGCCGGTGGGAGATTTCTCCTGTGCGTTGTTGAACAACAAAAATTCACAGCGTGCGCGTAAACTAAAAGCGGACTGCGGGTCTCTGTGTCCAGTCGGAGTCTTCTGTCTCTCATTGCCCATTAGCAGCGATTGGCATGTTCCAGTAGGAAACACCGCTCCATCACTGCGTGCTTTGCGCCTCCCCAGTTTTTAGATGCGAAGCATCTTATGCTCGGGGCTATGTCCGTCCGGCGTCCCCCGTCCCGCGTCCCGCGTCCGGCCACTTTCATGAAGTAGGGAAGCACCCATTATGCGAACCAGAACACTGTAGTAATATGAAGGCCGTCAACCCTATCATAGTCATCAGAGTCATGGCCGAGAGCACCGAGAGGCTGCTTAGCAATGGCTAGGCAGGTGGTGTCTGTCGCCCAGGTTGACCCCATTCCTTGAGTCATGGCCGAGAGCACAGAGAGGCTGCTTAGCAATTGCTAGGCAGGTGGTGTCTGTCGCCCAGGTTGACCTCATTCCTTAATCTTGCTAGCATGTGCTAGCACCTCTACTCTACGGAGCTGCTCCCGCGTTCCATACCCCCACAGCGCATGCACGTCCCCTCCCCCTTACTCTCCTCTCCTACGATCCCCCCCCCGTTTTTTCCTCTAGGAATCATCTACGCAGCGGCGGGCACGACAGGTGGTGGGACAGCTGCATACTCCGCTGGGGGGCGCCACGGTATGAAAATGACGGAGCGCGCGCGCCTCATTCTCTCTCCTGTGGAGCGCCGCGATGAGCGCCTGGACCGCTGCCGTGAAATGACAGTGGCGACGTTCCTCCCGCTCAAGCTAATTATCTCCCCGCTGCTTCGCATCCACACATGGTTCCCTTTAGCGGGAGATGGGGAATTTTCTCTCTCCTGTGCAGCGCCGCGACGAGCGCTCGGGCAGCTGCCGCGAAACGGGAGCGGCGACGTTTCTCCCGCTCAAGCTAACCATCTCCCCCTCTGCTTCGCATCCACACATGGTTCCCTTTAGCGGGAGATTTTCTCCTGAGCAACGCTGCGATGAGCGTCAACGCCGCCGCCAGTGTAAGCGTTAGCGCCCGCTGCTTCACTTCTACACATGGTTCCCTTTAGCGGGAGATGGTGTAATTTTTTTTCGGTGTAGGCGTGTTGCATAGGAAATTACTCTTTGACGTGACTTTAGAATATCGCGTACACATACGGAAGCAGAAGTTATTGAGTACGATAGCATGAACTAGCACAAATAAACAAGATACTCGCTTACAAGCCTATGGACATCGAGGTGCGATCACATAAGACATTTCTAGTGTGTGTGTGTGCGTGCGTGTGTGTGTGTGTATGTGTGCGTGCGTGCGTGCGTGCGTGTGTGTGTGTGTGTGTGTGTGTGTGTGTGTGTGTGTGTGTGTGTGTGTGTGTGTGTGTGTGTGTGTGTGTGTGTGTGTGTGTGTGTGTGTGTGTGTGTGTGTGTGTGTGTGTGTGTGTGTGTGTGTGTGTGTGTGTGTGTGTGTGTGTGTGTGTGTGTGTGTGTGTGTGTGTGTGTGTGTTCGCTTGCTCAGAAAGAGTAATAATGAAGTCGTACTCGTGCTGCAAAGGCATACTTTCTGTTCCAGGATGCGAATAAGACAAATGGTAGCATTTTGTTTTGCGAAAGGGCAGAAGGTAGGATGAATATTTTTTCAAATAAATGTGTGTGCGGTTTTTTTGCGAGATTTGAGTTAGCCAAAAAGACCAGGATTTCGAGACCAACTGACGAGCAGCTAAGCCCTATTTTCTCAGACGGTGCACAACCTCAGCTTTCTGCCTCAAATAAATGTTTTAAAATCGAAACTTCTTGTTTCCCTTAGCTTAGCAGGTTTACAAAAGTATTCCGGCTAGTTAAAAGCACAACGTGGAGTTCTGTTGAACGCGCGTGGCGTTTACCAATTCCACTTGCCTTGTGCCGCGGTTCTGTGCATTTATTTCGAGTTTAGTTGTGTCTTTGTTGGCTTTGTTGCAATGGCAAAAATATTCTCGCGTTTACTAATAAAGAACACTGTTAAGATAGCGCAGTATAATTTGAAATCGAGACGCTTCGGTTACTGACAGAAACCAGATCTGGAGCACTCGTGCGGGCACTTCAGCAAGTACGCTTTGTCCTCATTACGTGTCTCCGCAAGAACAAAATGCTACCTGCAATTACAATGGCTACACTTTGATTGATGTGGAGCTTCTACGAACCGTGATTACGAGTAAGTGTGTCATCACAGAATGCGGAGGAACCGCGGCACTGGTATCGAACACAATGGATCGTGTTCTTTTCAGGAAGACACTTCTGGCGAAGCAGCAAGAGTTATTGGCCCACCTGTTTTTCACAAGATGGTATATGATGGGAACCCTTTCCAGTGCCTTACGGCACACTTTATTCAGAATATCATACATCTCCCTGCATTTGGGCAAACACTGAGACTAGTAGAGTACCAGTGCTACTGTTTTGATTCCAATAAAAGACTACAAACAAGATTTCTTTTATCAGTTGTCAAGCTATGACATTTGCCAAGCAGTAAAAAAAGAATACTTGTGCATGCACAACACATTACTGAACACTGGCCGATAAATATTAATGCTCGTGTTCTACAAAAAATTAGTTTGTCACACGAAGAACGACAAGCAGCTCGATAGTTGCAACGCACCGCCGCAGCACAAAGAAGGACGCTCGAAAAGGACGCATAGGTATACACAGGACAAGCGTGAACTAACAACTGTCGCAGTTGTTACGTATTTGTATTTTAGCGCCGCGCTGCGAGTGTCCACAATGCAGAAGCCGACACTGTTGTTGCTGTTGCCTCTGAGATGGCTCATACCCACTCAGGGGGGATTGGCCAAGGATTGATTATATGATTATATGACTTTTCGACGCTGTTTGATACTTCTTTTTCTTTTACACTGCGGCATGTGGAATGACCCCTGTGCGTCTCCTGCCACGCGCTGGCGTCCGACGCGTGCTCGGTGTTCTTTTGTTTCATTCTACATCATGAGTGGTACAGAAGGGAGCCACGTTTTCGTGCGCATCTAAAGGGCAGTTTTCAATTTGAAAGAAACTGTAAAAGCGTTGCGTGATAGAAAACACGCTCAAGCTGTTCCGAGATTTCCGTACCGCGAGTGCCAAATGGTGCATATGAATACCTCGCCTTTATATCGCTGGCACGAGCATGGCGTGTGGCTGTGTATGCTAGCAGGCTGCGGAGCGAGGGATCGCTGGTTCGAACCCCCCCCCCCCCCCCCCCCGTTAGGTGGTCTGGAATGACGGTGTCGACAGACGGCCACGGCGACAGCGAAAATCAGCCGAGAGTGTCCATATAATTGCTATCGCAATAAAAAAATGAACAGATGATTTTTGGAAAACATTACACAAAGGAAATAAACGTAAGGCAGCAAGGCAGACAAATTGGTGGGTGGACGTTTTACTAATGGTTGCGTAATTGCATGATGAACTTGAGCACTGTAAAGCCTCAGAACTGCCACCTTGGAAACCATTCTAACTTTCAAAAAAGCCTGCACAGCATGAGTAAGCGGTCTAAATGCCCTTTTGGCATATCATCGTGGCACCACAGTGTCATATAGCTGGATAATATCGACCTGCTATCCACAGCATATGGCCATAGAGAGACAGAAGATATGACAAAAGCAGCCAGGGAACCAGGAAAACAATAAAAGAAGCGACAGGCTGATTCGTATGATGACTATATGGAACGTTGCGATTAACTACATCGGTCACTACGTCTTCTTTTTGAACAAAACATGAAATATACTCGTTTTTTCTTTTTGTAAGTCTCAATATCTCGACATCATTTTTTGTTTCATTTGCCCGAATATCAAAATAACTTGAAAAAAATTTGGCAGATTCCACGCACCTTGGGGAATCGATGTTATGCGAAGCATGCGTAGGGAACGTGACTGTGTTGCAGGGCTGGGCAGTATCGAAGATACATGTATCTCAGATACTATCTTAGATACTCTTCGGGTATCTTGTATCTGTATCGCGATACGTCTCGCGAAACGAGTATCTGTATCTTTATTTCCGATACATTCAATAATGTATCGTGTATCTTAAGATACAAAATACTGCTATAGAAAAGCCACCCTGCGAAACAACAAACGTCGGCTGAACTCTGCTTCTCAAGCTGATACTGTTGCCACTAAGCCACCTCAATAAAGCTGACGACAGTGATATTCATTTGTCTTTCCGCCAGAGTGTTCCAGTGAGCATAGGAAATAGGTTCTATACACGTCTTTCTGGTGGAGCAGAGTCACGTGATGGCGCTCGAGCCATCTCGTCAAAAACAAGCGTGCGAACGTCTACGTGCAGCGGACCTTTTGTTTCTCGATGTTTTCTTTCTCTTTAGCGGTGTCGATGCCATGAACCTTGTCTATAGCCACGCTACTGTGCTGCGTACTCTAATGCGTGCGGCGTCTTTCGCTCGAATTGAGTTGCGGCTACAGTATTCTTATTGAAGTTTGTCTTGCGTGGTGCTTTGTTACAAATCCTCAAAAATGCAAGAATGGGGTTGCTTTGCGTCTCGCTGCTTTCACAGAGAGATTTCACAGATCTCGTCGATGTAAGCTTGACTTGCGCACTATGTGGCTTATATGCAAATTAGTTTATAACAACCTTCCCACCACCGGTGTCAATGCTATATGCAATAGAACAAGCATTTACGTAACAGATATTTTGGCGTACGGTGTCTGTTCTTCGTGCTAAATTATGCAAGAAGGTTTTTAATGATAGCTTGATTGTTAGCACAAGTGGTCTCTTTGCTGTCCTCCATTTGCATTCCACACATTACCTAGGCCACTGCGTAGTTTTTTTTTTCCCGCTTGTTAACTGTTATAAGTCTTCTGTAACCTCCTCCTCTATTCCTTCTCTTACTTATTCGTACTTTTAAGTGTCTGCGTCATTGTTACTATTTACATACCTACATTCCCTGTGAGTGTACTGTTCAGGAGATGTTAGGGCAAAGGTAAAATAATCTAAGTGTGCCTAGTGCTTACAGGAACGAAAATTCTGCTTACCATTTAATAAAAGAGCAAAATTGAGTTTACATTATAATCATGAAAATTATAACAACAAATCTTAAAGACGTTTGAAAGGGGATTTTAGAAACATAATATCAAGTACTGCGGTTTTCTCATTCGAGCCCTTTAGTGCTATTTTCCGTGGGCACTGAGTTTTTTTGTGTCTTTAACACCTTAGTTGACGATACATCATGCTCTATTTTCATAGCTTTTAGGGGTGCCACTTGTATCGTGTTAATAAAGGGTGTCACGTAACTTGAACCAAATATTTGCAAAGAAGAAGTTAACCTCAACCGAATAAAAGCAGCGATGTGGTTTACCGCCATGTGGCTCTCATTAGGGTATTTTTATACTGCGGTTAATTTTTTAACTAAGATGAAAAATGTAAGAGTTCTTTTATTTATTTTGGGGCCAAGTGCGTTTCTTTACGTTTTATAGGGCATTCTAAAACGACAGATCTGATTTTTTGTGGAAAGGTACATGCTATAGTAGTGATTCTTCCGCCGTTTAAAGAGAGCCGGAGAAATATGACCATGTAGCGGCGCTCGTACGCTATATGTATATATTTTGCTGCAGCGCTCAAAGACGTTCTTCGAGTGACACATCCGGCAATCGGACCACGGCGAAATGAGCGGCCGCGGCTTAGGCATCGGCTCCACAGCGCGTCAAAATTTCTGACCGCCACACACGGCAAAAGAAACACCGTCGTCCCTGAGAAGCGACAAGGTGACGGTCCGCGCGCCGGTTGTTTCGCTCCAAGCGCATTTAAGAGCGCTGCAGTACGATAGCGCATGAGCGCAGTCAGGTGGATTTTTTTGATATTTCGTGTGCTTTCTTTAAAAGTCAGAAAATATTTCCCATGACGAATGTACGCCGCGAAAAAAACAATTGCTTCGGTCATTTTTAAAGGCGTTCTACGATGTGACGAAGCGCACTCTGCCCTAAAGTGAATATTAAAAATGTTGCATAATTGACCATAGTTAATCAACCAAGTAAGCGCAATATAAAAATACCAGAACGAGCGCCACGTGATGGTAAACCATATGCGATTGGTTTGATTCAGTCATGGTTAAACGCTATTTTTTTTTAATATTTCCTTATCCTTACGTAAAACACCCTGTGTACTGTCACAGTGTGGTGTGCGCGCCAACGAGCGGGTGCGCCTGTGTGTGTGTGGCGGCGACAGAAGACGACGAAGACGAGGACGTTGATGCACGTGCCGAAAAGAGAGGCAAGAAAAGAAGAGTCGCGTGCATCGAAGGAAAAGAACGGGCAGACGGTTTTGGGCGTTCGACACAGTCGGGTGACCGGGCCCGAGTGCCGACGTTCTCGGACGCGACCACGAGTTGAAGTTACGGGCTTCACGTGGCCGGTGCCATCTCCCACCTCCAACGCGTCGCCTCTTCAAGCCTCCGGGTTGTTCGTCTGCCTTCTCAAGCCGTCGCTGACCTCCTCAAAGCCACCCTGCATCGCTCGTCAACTCGCTTCGCACAACGCATCCGGCCTTACTGTGGGTGAGCCTCTGCTGGCTTTGACTGACTTCTTGCCGCGACCCTTCAGGGACCGTTATTAGTGTGCATTTTCTTTTCATTTGTGTTTTGCGCGGTTTTCTCGTTGTGCGTGTGTGTGTGTGTCTTTTCCATGTTTTCTATAAAGTGTGGTTCCTAAACTTGCAACCAGCCTCGTCGATTGGTGGGACCGTTTGCGCTCCCAACCATAAGTACCTTGAGAAACACCCGTTCTCATTACAATGGCGTCCGCGACAGGACGAGGCTGATTGTAGGTTTTCGTTGATGTACGAAACATGGATTTGAAAGACTTAGTAAGCGCCAGCGAGAAGTTAGGCCTAACCGGGGACGCGCTTCAAAAGTGGGTGGAGCAGGAACAGGCGCGTGCCCGAGAGGAGCGTGCCGCTGAACGCGATGCAAGGCGCGAGCAGGCCGAGCGCGAGGAGCGGGCACGAAAACAAGAATCAGACTTAGCTCGTGAAAAGGCCGAACGCGAGGAGCGCGCCCGAAAAGAAGAATTGGATTTGGCGCGCGAGAAGGCCGAGCGCGAGGAGCGCGCACGGAAAGCAGAATTAGACTTGGCCCGCGAGAAACCAGCGTTAGAGGAGAAAATTTTGTTGCTTCGCTTACGTCTCACAGAAGCTGAAGCGGGTTCGGGTAGACGCGAGGAACCGGCCTCCGTCACTGATCGTTCCGTGCCACTACAAATATGCCCCCGGAATTTTATGCCGGCGTTCGACGAAAAACGAGACGATCTCGATGCTTACTTCAGGCGTTTTGAAGTGGTGGCAACAGGGCAGGACTGGCCCAGAGATAAGTGGGCTACCGCATTAAGCATGCTTCTGGTGGGCGAGGCCCTCAAGGTGTTTGGACGGCTGTCGCCCGCGGACTCGTTGGATTACGACAAGGCAAAAAAGGCGTTGTTGCAACGATTTCGTTTTACGGCAGACGGCTATCGGGGAGAAGTTCCGTTCGTGCAAACCCGACGACCTTGAGACAGGCAGCCAATTCGCCGTTCGGCTTCAGGGATACTTCGACCGATGGATTGAAATGTCCGAAATAGACAAAACTTTTGATGCCATAAGGGACCTTCTTGTAGCCGAGCAGTTCTTGAAGAGCTGTCATGTCAAGCTGGCCGTGTTTCTAAGAGAACGAAACTGCAAAACGTTAGCGCAGATGTCTGAAGCATGCGACCATTTTATGGAGGCACAGAGACAAAGGAATTTGTGTCAATACCGAGAAATGCCTGGAGGTCCGATCACGCAAGACGAAAGCAGACAAGCAAGGATTCCTTCGAGATCCCCACAAACAAAATGCTTTCTTTGCGACAAGGCTGGGCATGACGCGTCGATGTGTCGCTCAAAGGGAAAGACACCCTTTTGTCTCACGTGTCAGAAAGCGGGACATCTTACTGCTAACTGTCGGAAGAGTGACTTCAGAGATAAAGTGTCATGTATTGTATCCAACGAGTCGTGCGATACGCCAAACCTAGGAGAACGCGCGGTACCGGAAGACTTCTATGAGCAGAGCGCACAGGGTGCCGCTGAATCATTACTGCTAGGAGTATTCAAGAATCAAGAAGGTCGGAAGAGTCCAGATGCGGTAAACTGGAATTCCATGCCAACGTCAGATGGATACATCTACGGACAGAAAGTGACGGTGTTGCGTGATACCGGTAGCAACACAGCCATTGTCCAGCGAAGTTTGATACCCGACTCAGCACTGACGGGAAAAGTCAGTACCGTTATCTTAGCGGATGGTACAACGCTCGTTCTTCCGGAGGCATTGATATATCTCTCATCGCCATACTTCACAGGAAACTTACTAGTAAAGTGCATGAAGCGACCGGTGTACGAAGTGATTATCGGCAATATTGCAGGCGCCCGAGATCCTAACGACCCCGACCATGAATGGAGTAGCAAGAGTGAACTTGAGGCAACTTCAGCCCGAACTGCATCAAAAGAAGAGGACCCTGTTAGGGTCGTCGCGGTAAACGAGACCGCGTCTAACTCCCCTGCGGGCATCCCGGTTGCGAAGTTGTCTGTCACTAAAGAGAACTTGCAAGTTGCGCAAACTGACGATCCGTCCCTTCGTATGTGCTTCGAGCGAGTTCAAAGGACTCGATTGACGAGGACCAGCTGTCAGGAGACATTCCTGGTAAAGCGAGGAGTTTTGTACAGACGATATGAGCTTCCTACCGGCAAAACGTTGAACCAGGTAGTTCTTCCTCGACCTATGAGAGATTATGTCCTCAGCGTGGCCCATGATAGTCCATTGGCTGGACATCAAGGAGTGAAGCGTACTACAGACCGCCTGCGAGAAGCTTTCTTCTGGCCGGGAATGCATGCGGATGTGAAGCGCTTCGTGCGATCCTGTGACACTTGCCACAGGGTAGCGCCGAAGGGGAAAGTTGGAAAAAGCAAAGCTAGGCCAAATGCCAATAATCGACACCCCATTCGAACGAGTCGGCATCGACGTAATAGGGCCTCTTACGCCTCTGTCAACTAAGGGAAACCGATATATTTTGGTGGTAGTGGACTTTGCCACCCGGTACCCGGATGCTGTGGCGATACCAAAACTCGACGCACCCACAGTCGCAGAGGGTCTTCTTGAAATATTTTCTCGAATTGGGATTCCAAAGGAACTTCTAACAGACAAGGGCTCTTACTTCACATCGGACCTCATGCAGCAAGTCACCAAGCTTCTCTCAGCCAAGATGATGACGACAACTCCGTACCACCCGATGTGCAATGGACTTGTCGAACGCTTCAACGGCATTCTGAAACAGATGCTTCGTAAACTTTGCCATGAAAAACCAAAATCATGGGAGCGATATATAGCCCCCCTGCTTTTCGCATATAGAGAAGTGCCCCAGGCAAGCTTGGGCTTTTCCCCATTTGAGCTCATATATGGAAGATATGTGCGGGTCCATTATCAATACTCAAGGAGCTATGGACCAGCAAAGACGTACGGGACGACGTGAAAACAACGTACCAGTACGTCATTGACCTGCGGGAGAGACTTGAAGAGACTGTACGGTTGGCTCATGAGAAATTGGCCACTTCTAAGGAGTACCAGCGTAGTTACTACGACAAGAGGGCGAAGAAGCGGGACCTGAAAGTGGGAGACAAAGCGCTTCTCCTCTTGCCAACGACACAGAACAAGCTGCTTCTAGAATAGAAAGGGCCTTTCCTTGTGGTCGGGAAAAAGAACGAAGTAGATTTTGTGCTAGACCTAGGCAATAAGGTCAAGCTGTTTCATATAAACATGTTGAAGAGGTATTACGAACGCACCTCGGAGGGCAAAGGTGACCTAAGCTGTGCTTTCATAGCAGTTGAAGATGACTGTGAGCTGGAGATACCCTGCTTCAATGTCCAGCCATCTAACGCGGTGGACGAAATTAAGCTCGCTGAGTCCCTTTCATCTTCTCAGCGGCAGGATATCAAAACCCTCATCGAAGCATATAGAGATGTCTTTTCCGACATTCCGGGAAAAACAAACCTTGTTGAGTGTCATCTGAAGTTGACTTCCGCGACACCCATTCAAGTGCACCAGTATCCTCTTCCGTTTGCACTTAAAGATGTAGTCGAAAAGGAAGTGGAAGAGATGCTTAGACTGGGAATAATCGAAAGGTCGACCTCACCATACAGTTCACCGTTAGTGGTTGTTAAAAAAGCCAGACAACTCATTCAGAGTCTGCATTGATTTTCGCAAGATCAACAGCACACTTGAGTCCGACGCCGAACCCATTCCACGGACTGACGTCGTTTTCGCCGAAGTTGGAAACAAGAAGTTCTTTTCCAAGTTGGACATGTCCAAAGGATACTGGCAGGTGCCCTTATCTAGGGAATCAAAGGCAAAAACGGCTTTTACTACGCAGTCGGGATTATACCAGTTCAAGTTTATGCCGTTTGGCATCAAGACAGCATCGGCGATATTTACACGCCTGATGAGGATACTTCTCCGTGACTTGAACGGTGTGCAACATTATATAGACGATGTACTTGTCGCAACCGATACGTGGGAGGAACATGTAGCTACTCTCGGACAGCTCTTAGAAAGAATCAAGCAAGCTGGTCTCACTGTAAAGGCACGAAAATGCGAGATTGGTCTCCCCAGTGTCGTTTTCCTTGGACACCGTGTTGGTGAAGGACACATTCGTCCGCTGCAGACAACAGTGGACAAACTACTTTCTGCTAGGCGGCCGGAGACAAAGAAAGAGATAAGGTCCTTTCTTGGGCTGGCTGGCTACTACAGGGATTTTATTCCAACGTACGCTGAGGTAGCTGAGCCGTTGGTACGAGCCACCAGAAAGCAAGAAAGGAACAAAGTCGAATGGACACACGAGAGAGATGTAGCATTTGAAGGCATTCGCCGTGCTCTCGCCACGAGCCCAATATTAAGAGCACCAGATTTTTCCAAGACATTCGTATTGAGGTCCGATGCCTCTGATAAAAGCATAGGGGCAGTGTTGATGCAAGACCATCACGGCACTTTGCATCCTGTAGCATATGCCAGCAAGCAGCTTCTTCCACGAGAGACGCGTTATTCTACTATTGAGAGAGAGTGCTTAGCTTTGGTGTGGGCAATACAAAGGTTTCATATATACCTTTATGGCAAACACTTTATAGTGCAGACGGACCACCAACCACTTGAGTACTTGCAGAAAGCTAAATATGTGAATTCTAGAGTACTCAGATGGAGCTTATCGCTGCAAGAGTACATGTTTACCGTTCAGTATA
>JALIZH010003982.1:0-59123 GCA_030522465.1 Rhipicephalus appendiculatus | reverse complement strand
TCAACAGACGTCGTGTCGGGCAAGTAATCACGTTAAGAGATCTACAATACCGTCGTAGAAGAGTAAAATAACAAACAGCTGTCACATAAATTGAATAGCCGAACGAGTGGGTGTTGGAAAGGTTCCCTTCCCTTAAAAGGCCTCAGCGATAATTATTCATCGTCATCAGCCAAACCATCAACAAACTGCACATAATGCTTACAGATGTGTAGCGGGTGCCTGAGAATGGTCACCCTGGCCGCAGCTTAAAGCGAAGGAGACCATCGTCTCAAAGGCTTCATTCGAGATACGCAAACAATCACGGCAGCGCGGCAGCGGCGGTCCGTTGGAACAAGGACAGGTACCACGTGATAACTGACGCGAGATGTTTGCTGCTAAGACAGCGTAGGGCCCCAATGAAACTTGTTGCACAAGCCAGGAAGGCGAATGGGTGTGTCGAGCTGCACTTCGTCGACAGAGCTGAAAGACACCCTTGCGGTCTTCCGCAAGGGTCTGGAACAAGACCGCAGGAAGGAACAAGCCAACCTTGCGGTCTTGTTCTTTCCTGCGGTGTTGATGCGGCTGAGCTGGCGAGAATAAAGCAGACGACACACGTATTCCGCACTGGATGATGGAGAAGGTTGAACAGGCGCAGAGAAGAAAGACGGGGCACGACTATGGACAAGATAAAATGGCGAGTAACCGGTTGTGCGTTGTAGGGGGGTATGGTGCGGCAAAGTGACAAATGGGATAATTGCGTTCCAGTTTCTATGGTCTGGTTGGATGAACATGGCTACTATGTCTGACAGTGTGCAAAGAAATCGCTCAGTGAGTTCGTTTGGTTAAGGATGGTAACTGGAGGTTGTTTTCTGGGTGGTGCCGGAAGCCTTAAGCACTTTGTCGAGGAGTTGTAAAAAAATGGCTTTCCACAGTCGCTTCGAATGACATGAGAAGCACCGTGGAGAAGGTTTAGGGCACGTAGTATAAGGTCAGCAACTTCAGAAGCTGCGGCACAAGCCACGGAAGCTGTGTCGGTGTAGCATGCCCTATAGTAGACGGCTGTACCTAGCCATCGATTACCGGTGCGAGTCATAGGAAGGGGACCGTACAGATCGATGCAAACGACCTCGCACGGGTCCAGTGGACACGGGAGTAACTGCAGTTGTCCGCTTTGATCTGATGTTTGAAGCATTAGACGCTGAGAAAGGGCCAATGAAGTAACGTACTCCGCGACACTAGCGGACAAGCCCGGTCATTAGTTGCGAAATATGATGCGGTCATACGTTTGTGGCCGTCATAGGTTTTCTGGCGAGCCGTGTAGTCTGAACATGGACGCGCACTAGCCACCTGGCCTCGTTGAAAATTCCCTTTGCCGTTTGGGCCACTCCGTCTTCATTGTGAAGTGGCCTAAAGGGCCCCTAAACCACACCGAATTCGAATTCGAGACTGCAATTTCTTTCTCGCCTTCACTACCCTTCTGACAAGCGCTATTTCCTCCTCACCACTTATTTCTTCATAAAACACGTGTAATGTCAGCACTCAGCGTTGAGCCAGTGAGGATTTCGCGCTTTTCGACTACACGCTGCTATCTTCGCTAGCGCAGTCGCAAATGCAGAAAACGCAGTGAAATCAGTTGATCGCGCACGATAGTCATGCGAGATAAGGGAGAACGGGCACGCGACTGCATGGCAAAGCAGGGAGGAGAACAATTCACAACTGATATATCTCGTATATCGACCAATCGAGAACTTATTTCATCCTGACGTCACGCCCCCCAAACTGCTGGCGTCACGAATTGTGCCGCAAGAACAAGAGAGAATAACGCGCTCGTTTAAGATATTTTTAGAGGCTGTGTAGGGCCCATTTAATTGTCTATGCCGCATTTAAAATTTTTTTATTTTTGCTTTGATCCAGGCGTTACGAGGTAGATTGACGTATTTTTGTAAGTGTAGTGGTTGTGTGCACATCGTGGACATCGTGGACATACCAGGCGCGTCGACTACACTGCCATTTAAGGGGTAAGTTATGCTGTGACGTAACGTCAGCATTCACGTTTGAGCGCAGACGTCAGTATTATCAAAATGAAGTACGCTTTACGCTGCGATGAGGTGAATATCAACGGTAACTTTCGTTTTCGTATTTCTCCCATGCCGAGCAACGCTTGACTATAGCTTGCCGAATGATGGGAATACAAGTGTATAGTTTATTAGATGGCCGTAAAAGTGTAGCCAACGCTGCAACCAGGATTGACGTTAACCCAACATGACACTTGGATCATAGGAGCACAAATCAAATGTTTATGGCTTTGTTATCAAGGTATACTGCCAGCACTGCAACCATAAGTGACGTTGCACCAACATGACGCCTGCTTAGGGTCTTCTTCCAGACCAGTTTACCTGCAGTAGGTCTGTGGTAGAATAGCTGACTGCCACGCAGAATGCTTGAGTTCGATTGCTGATGGGATGCTGATTTTTATTCTTCGCGTTCATCGAGTCAACATTGCCGATGCCGGGTTTTCTTCACGCTCTCGCACTTGAATTACCAATGTCTGTTCTCGCCCTTCATGGGTAGATATAAACTGCCGATCACCTGTGGCACACCCACATAACCTGGCCCGTCGTTTACAGGTCGTTTACAGGCCCCGCGTGTCTGGAGGAAAGGTGGCGGCGATGTACGCAAGAGTATTTTTGTTGCAGACGGACGAAGTTTGAAAAGATACAAACGTAGTGTGCTTCAAAATGGATCCAAATGCAGCGAAGGCTAGCATAATGGGCAACAAAACGCGAAGAGGAAAGTTATAGCAAAGAAAGTCTTACCCGAAGAAGAAACACGGGTGATCACAACGGCAGTAAAGAGAACACTTATTAGGAGGCGGTCGACATGTTCTCACAGCAGATGGCCCGTTTAGACAACGCGCCTTTGCCGGATCTTAGGCCGCCGCCGATACCCTCAACACCCGCCGTGTCACGGTAGATGACGCAGCGATGCAGTTTTTCGTCGCTCAGCCACGCGCTGCAGATCCCGCAAACTTTTGCGGCCGACGGTACGTACAGTCTCAACGGAAAAAGATTAGCACAAGTGAACGGTGGCCGGTGCCGCAAAGTTGCGACACGCGACGCTGTTGTTCACGAGCCTTTTTGTTCGTAGTCATGACGGTTTCGTTCGTCATTTAAGCATATATTTTCTCCATTGCAAAACAATCTATAGGTAGACTGCTGTTTTTGTTGAAGCATTCCTCTCTCAATCATTCCCTACTCCTCTTCCGCATCATTTTTCGTTTGTTGTAGCGTTCTCACTGCTCCCTAATTGCTGGTGAAGATTTATTCGCTACACCGATTTAGTGTTGTTTCTAATCTTCCTTTCTTTTCCTCTTATTGCCGTTCCACACATCTGACCTAATGTTTTATCCGCCAGACTTTGTTATACGCCTTGAGCTTTTGGCCTTCGTTATGCTACAAGTGCCGCTTCGCCCTCCATTCTACCACTTAAACTAGCTGCAGCGCTTTACTGTTTTACCAGAGGCTCATGTATACGCAACCAAGCTTGTCCTCTGCAGATGCTCATGAAATCTTTTGGCAGCCAGCGCAACTTCAGTGTGTTTCCTTCTTCCATCGCCTCCCTTCAACTCTGTCTTCCTAAGCCTACTACATTATCCTTGCCTGAGGCTTAGGCTGCTGTATTAACTGTACCACGCAAATGTGGATCAGCCCGGAAGCCGGATCACCTTCGACAGCCCAGCTTCAGCTGGGCTGTCGAAGGTGATCCTTAATTCAGGATTCCTTCACCAGTTTTTTGGACATGGTGTAGACATTGGCAGATGCGCATTAACTTTCAAAAAACTGTAGTAGTATCATTCGAAAACGGCCACTTTCCGTTGCAGCATGTGTACACTTCCGACAACACAATAATCCCCCGGGCACAAGAGTATAAATACCTTGGGGTTATTAAGGCGAAAGCCTTTAATGTCTCATGCTCACGTCCATCCGGTGTCCGTCCGTCCGGTGTTCGTCCGGCGTCCGTCCGTCCGTCCGTCCACACACCCACTGCGCATGCGCCAACCATTTAAAAAAAATTTAAATGAAAAACATCCTCTCCACCTCTCTCTCCTCTAGGCATCCCTTCCCGTTGAGGCCACACCCTCACTGCGCATGCGCGTCCCCTCCCTCTCTCCCCTCCTACGCTCCCCCCTTTCTCCTCTAGGCATCCCTAGAGGAGAAAGGGGGAAGTTATTTTCACTGCTTGGAAATGCAGTGAAAATAACTTCCACGCTTCGCAAACGCAAGCGTCCTTTATATAGGCGTCGCAATATAACATGTAATATCCCAGGAATATTGCGTGGTACAAGCGTAAATTGCCATCGGGCGTCAGAATATGTGACTATCATAACGATTCCATAGTTTAAAGCCAGCCACCCATTACAAACGGCACACACCTTACTGCGCGTATTCCCTTAACACCACGTAGTGGGTGCATAGCAAGTTCGAAAACATTTCCCGCATTTGCCGCGCATAATTTCTCCTGGTTTAAACCATACTACCCATTACATAGTATGCACTAAGTGATTGAAGTACGCAGTAGGGACGGGATATCGCTATCGCGTTCAACTCTTAAAGGCGAAGCTTAAGGTCCCCCCAATTTTTTAAGAATAGTTATTTTCCTAGAGTTATTGAAAGGTGGAATGAATTACCGGGTAGTGTTCGTGAATTGTCGTTGTCTGATTTTGTAGACGCACTGTTATGATAAATCGTTTGTTTTTGTTTTTGCTGTGATGTCAACCTTGTTAACAATGTATTTGTGTATGAAAATGTACTCCACTCCTGCAATAGCACTGCATATGGCTGCAGTATTTGAAAATAAATAAATAAAAATAAAAGACAGGGAGAGGGGTATCACACAGTTTTTTTGAGCAGCATGTTTCTCCGATACCAGAGGCCTGTAGCTACTTTGAGTTTCCGACGTACGGTGCGTGCATGCATGTCTGTATCCGCGCGTGCGTACGTGCGTATACGTGGTAGGGGTATCTGTGTGCTTGCGGGATAGAAAGAACACGAGGCACAATGGTATTCATTCCCGGTTTCCAATAGCCTAAACGTTTCGTCCCAAAGGACTAAACGACAAGCCTCGCGGATTTTTGTAGAGAATAGAGCTACACTGTGCCCCGCAAACTTATACCTAGCTGCTCACGAAAAAAAAAGCCGGCAGATCCCACGCACTGTGGGATCGATGTAATGGGAAGCAGCCAGGAAGGAGCAAATCATGCTTTACATAATTTGCATGTTATGTTTTACTTGTTTGGACCTGTCATTTATGTTCGTCATACAGTGACATCGCGCAATACCAATTTTGGTGTATATCAAGCTAGCGAACTGAACGCAAGCGCACTATGAGCGTGGCATGTAAATGGCGTTGTAGATGACATGCATGCCAAGATTTTCATGGTACCACCTGCCACTTATGTTCGTAATGCAGTCATGCCACTCAATATGCCAAATTTGGTGTATATCAAACTAACGAAACGGTCGCGAGCGCGCCATGAGCGTGAAATGCAAAACATGTCGCTCTTGACATGTCATGATTTCTATTTACCACTTGTCATTTATGTTCGGCATACAGTCATGTCACTCAATACCAAATTTGGTGTATCTCAAGCTAACGAAACGGCCGCGAGCACGCCATGAGCGTGCATGCAAGTCATGTAGCACACGAGAAGTCATGATATCCATATTACCACTGGTCATTTATGTTCGTCATACAGTCATGACACTCAATTCCAAATTTGCTGTATATCAAGCTAACGAAACGCCCGCGTGCGTGCCATGAGCGTGGCATGTAAATCATGTTGTTCATGACATGCACGTCATTATTTGCATATCACCACCTGTCATTTATGTTCGTCATACAGTCACGTCACTCAATCCGAAGTTTGGTGTATATCAAGCTAACGAAACGGCCGGGAGCGCGCCATGAGCGTGGCAAGTAAATCATACATTTCATGACAAGTTAGTCGTGATTTTCATGATTTGACCAACCATTTATGTTCGTCATACAGTCATGTTATGCCATACCAAATTTAGTATAAATCCCATTAACAATACGGCCAGGAGAGCACAAAGTCGTAAACGGCAAGATAGATAGCTAGATAGATAGATACGCTCAAAGTCGCCGAAGTTCGCTAAGAAATGCTTCACATTTAAAATAAAAGGGCAGATCCCACGCACTGTGGGAATCGACGTAATGCGAAGCAGCCAGCCAGGAGTAAATCATGCTGTACCTAATATGCATATCATGAATTACATGTTAGAACCTGTCATTTATGTTCGTCATACAGTCACGTCGCGCAATTCCAATTTTGGTGTATATCAAGCTAGCGAACTGGACGCAAGCGCACCATGAGCGTGGCATGTAAATGACATTGTAGATGACACGCATGTCAAGATTTTCATGTTACCACCTGCCACTTATGTTCGCTATACAGTCACGTCCTGCAATACCAATTTTGGTGTATATCAAGCTAGCGAAATGGCCATGAGCGCGCCATGAGCGTGGCATCAAAGTCAAGTTGCTCATGGCATGTCATGATTTCCATATTACCACTTATCATTTATGTTCGGGATACAGTCACGACACGCAATACAAAATTTCGTGTATATGAAGCTAGAGAAACGGCCAAGAGAGTGCCATGAACGTGGCATGCAAGTCGTGTTGCCCATGACGTCATGATTTCCATATTAGCACTTGTCATTTATGCTCTTCATACAATCACGTCACTCAATCCCAAATTTGGTGTATATCAAGCTAACGAAACGGCCGCGAGCGCGCCATGAGCGTGGAATGTAAATCATACTTTTCATGACAGGTCATTCATGATTTTCATGATATGACCAGCCATTTATGTTCGTCATACAGTCATGTTATGCCATAGCAAATTTGGTATAAATCCCATTAACGATACGGCCAGGAGAGCACAAAGTCGTAGGCGGCTAGATAGATAGATAGATAGATAGATAGATAGATAGATAGATAGATAGATAGATAGATAGATAGATAGATAGATAGATAGATAGATAGATAGATAGATAGATAGATAGATAGATAGATAGATAGATAGATAGATAGATAGATAGATAGATAGATAGATAGATAGATAGATAGATAGATAGATAGATAGATAGATAGATAGAGAGAGAGAGTGATACGCTCAAAGTCGCCGAAGTTCGCTAAGATCTTCGCATTTAAAAACGCACTTGTAGAAGAGAAACAGAAGTTCCCCTGATGAATCAGTTCCAGTAGAATTGACTCTTGCGGCACTCGCCGTCGTCGTCGGCGAGTTATTGCAGAGGCGACACACACACATAACAAGCTTAGGAACCCAGTCAGCGTGTCGGGCACGTGGCAAAGTTATTGGTCCGAGAAATCTCCATGCGCTTTGTAATTACCCCGCCGGGAGAGGAAAGGTTGCCGTGAACGGCATCTCGTCGTGATTCCTGTGCTTAGGTCGTTTACAGAGCTATTATACAACTTCGCCCGTGGTGGTGATGGCCGTCCAATAACCGCCGTCGCCACCGCCATCCTGCAAGGCGAAGGAACTAATAGAAGATCTGCGACTGACTGCCGCAGAAGTATAATAACTGCCTTGAGGCGAGCTTCAGTGAGGAAATGCGAAGTAAACGCATATGAGCGTCACTTGAGCTGTCTGTGAGCAGGTATAAGGTGAGATAGTACAGGATATGTGATGGATGGCAGGGGGGAGTCCGGAATCGCGGTAAGGTTACTGGATGCCCGCAAGCAAGCAACAACAGGACGGCCCACAGAGCTTTCCTCACACCTCGAGATGAGCTGGCAATGAAAAGACGAAGGAGGAGAAAGATGTATTCTCGTACGTTTATTTCTTCCTTAATGAGACGCCACCCTGCTTGAGTTAGGGGTGTAATGCGAGGCAACACGAAAATGTTGAGCAACTCAGCGCGATTCCCCTCATTATTTCCTTGTACTTTTTGTTTGTGCCAACGGCACTCATGCTCGAAGCCCTTCTTCGCATTTGTGATGAACAGCTGAAGAACTCGTCGTGTGTACACGGGATATCTTTCGCGATTACATAGAAGGCTAGGTAAGACTGAGGGATGGCTTTTCTGTGAAGCCCCAAAGGCAGTGCGTGCAAAGTACATTTGGTCCTATATTGCAGATATGTTATTGTAGTTTACTGGATCTTATGACATAAAGCTGATGGTTGAAGACATCGTATTATGGGAAGAAGGAACAAAACTTCACGTGCACAAAGGAAAAAAAGAAGTACAATATCCATATCTGTACACAAAATAACGGATTTGGCGGTATTCCTTCGTGCATTGTGATTACACCAGGCCAACAAAAGGCCTTCCGGGCACGCAAGTGCACGAGCAAAGAGTCGATCGGAGTGGACGGCTGGAGAGATGCCGCGCTTGGAGTGCTTGTTTAGAGCTTATTTGAAACGGTGATTCTCGGGAAACATACTATGTATGAGTAAGTTTCGGTGATCTATTGTGGCAAAATGTGCACCACCTTCGTGGGCGCTAGCAACGACACACACTAAACCAAAACTGACCTTGCGTTCATTAAAAGTTTTATAATGTTGAATTTATAACTCCTAATCTGTTTTGCTGACACATTTGATCAACGAATTTAAATTGCCTTAGTTCACATACTTCGATGGACGTTATAACTGCCCAGCGGCCACCGGCAGTACTTTATTTAAAAAAAGTTGAAAGAGGGCTACTTGGTACTTCGACATTAGATTCATCGTGTATAGCGCGCGGAACGGATGAACACGAAGAAAGTGGAACATAGACGCAATATTACGACTGATACTATGGAAGGCAGAAGCGCAGGTATATATTCACAAGCTGCGCTGCCATAGCTTTAGAAAGAATAAGGGAAATTAGCAAGGAGGAGCTTTTCCAGCGACGCGCGAAAGATTTCTCTTCTAAGGGGTACATAATAGCGCAAACTTAGATTCGAGAAAAAGAAGTAGCAGGGAGCAGAAAGGTCGGGCGCTCAACTTCAACTGCTTATTTGAAAGAATAAGCCACCAGATTACATCTATCTGCGCGTGCGTGCATCAAAACCAGCAAACAGCGGTCAAACTCGCGTATCGAAGAGCTGCATCTCATTTTGGAAGAGTGAAACGGACGTATCACTGATCCACCACGTCCCTCTCTTCTACGACTCGCCTCATCGCTACGAATTGAGAGAGAGAGAGAGAACTCTTTATTGAAAAGCAGAGAATTTAGCCGGCATATGCAAATCGCTGACTTGCTACTCTGCGTGGGGAAGGGGATGGGGGGACTGAAAGTAGGGAGAGAGAGAGGAGGGGAAAGGATATAAGACTGACTCATCGTGCCGTCACCTTTTCCCCGGGAAAAAAGTTCTTTGGACACTGGTGCGCGTTGTCAGCTTATGCAAGAAATTCATGATCGCTTAATTGGCCCTTACACGGTCATTGAGCAAACATCCCCGTTAATTACCGTGTCTCACCCCTTACACATTCTTCCGATCACCGTTGCCGTGGAACAGAAATCGGGCATGTCTCTCGGTTAAAGCTCTATACACAACGCAATTCTTAATCCTATCGCGCGGCCTGGCGGCCGCTTCCAGCGCGAGAGGGAATTAGTCTAAGCGCAGTTACTGACTCTCCCTTGGACATATCATCATCATTTGTACAACTTCCTCATATTTATATATCATCTGCGTGTGTGAGCCCCAGCTTGACTGGAATAAAGCTGTTCCTCACAATATTGTTTTTAAGGGGGGATGGAAAGCAAAATTGACTAAAAATGCGATTTTTCAATTTCCGTGGCACAAAATTCTGGCATTCTTGACAAGTGTTTCCGCGAAGTGGCGTGTTCTTATGCGCAATATAAAGCATTCACAAATGGCGACAAACACACCTTACCCCGTGATTGCACCTGTACTTACGGCGCGAGTTCTGGCAAGGCGTTGTAGCGTTTGCTTCGTTGTGAATTTAAGGACGCGCAATTGCATTTATATGCATAATCACTTAAAATGGTAGTCTATCCTGCTAAATAAATTATTTCATTAGTTCAGTTCTCGTTCTAATGGGGTCGTGATAGTCACTGAAGTTCGCGCGAAAGTTTGTTTACAGTAGCGTTTCCGCCGTTACGATATCCACGTTGTGCACGTGCGTTCTGCAATTCTTGCCATCTCGGGCTGCTGACAGCTGTGATCTGTTTCACAAACGCACTGAGGACACGTCAGTGCCTTGGTTTTGAGCAAATACGTGCAAGTAGTGAAAATTATTGGGAAGCAGTACATCCTAGTGCACAGCCAACACACCGAGACGCCGCCATAGAGTGCAAGTGCGGCCAAGTTTGGAAGTGCCCCGCGAAATTTATTTTTTGATTACGCGAGTGAAAAGCCACCTGAATATCGCATAATAGGCGTTTCATGGTGAAAATTATGAATTATAGCGAAGAATATGCCGCAGAAGAATTTTATCCTGACTTCATGGCAACTCGGACTTTAAATGGCGTTTTCTCAAAGCACTACTTTTCACCAGAAAATGAACATTTTCTCTGTAACCACTGCAGCTATCAAGTGAACATTTTCGTGCCTTGTTTCTCAATAATATGTGCCTTTTCTGAAGCAAAACAATCATGTTGCCACCAGAATTTTATTTTTTACGAAAGCTTTCGTTTAAGAAAAAAGCCAGGAAATTCTAATCATCATAGATCTAAATTTTTAACTAAAGAATGGTCATGCCGACAATTAATATTTTGGTTCAGAAGCACACTATGGGCATATCTAACAGCCAAACGAGGTTTCACCTTTTTACATGCAATATCTTTTTCACAAATGTTCCTTAAAAATCAAAATATTAAATTAATTTATGTTTTATTATTTTTAAAATTGCTTGATATTTTCTTGCCAAATTCATAACAAATTTTGAAAAATCTCCATTGAATCAGCTGGCAAAATTTCGTACAGTTTGCTTTAAAACTAACAGAGCGGCGGGCAGTAGTAGTTCAACACCTGTCTGCTATCCATCCCGCCTTAAATGCAAGGCATTTCTTAGCGAACTTCGGCGACTTTGAGCGTATCTATCTATCTATCTATCTAGCCGCCTACGACTTTGTGCTCTCCTGGCCGTATCGTTGATTGGGTTTATACCAAAATTGGTATGGCATAACATGGCTGTATGACAAACATGAATGACTGATCATATCATGAGAATCATGACTAACTTGTCATGAACAGTATGATTTACACGCCATGGCCATAGTGCTCCTGAGGCCGTTTTCTTAACTTGATATACCCAAAAATTGGTACGATGAGACATTTCAGCATGGCCAACATAAATGACAGGTGGTAATATGAAAATCAGGACCTGCATGTCATGTACAACAAGATTGACATGCCACGCTCATGGCGCGCTGACGGCCGTTTCGCTATCTTGTTATACACCAAATTTGGTATTGGGAGAGACGTGACTCTATGAGGAGCATTAACAACACGTGATAATATGGAAATCATGATATGTCATGTGCAACATGACTTGCATGCCACGCTCATGACACTCTCGTGGCCATTTTGCTAGCTTGATATACACCAAATTTCGTATTGAGTGACGTGACTGTATGACGAGCATAAATGACAAGTGGTAATATGGAAATCATGACATGTCATGTGCAACATGACTTGCATGCCACGCTCATGGTACTCCCGTGGCCGTTTCGCTAGCTTGATATACACCATATTTGGTGTTCAGTGATGTGATTGTATGGTGAGCACAAATGACAAGTGGTAATATAAAAATCATGACATGTAATGTGCAACATGGCTTGCATGCCACGCTCAAGACCCTCTCGTGACCGCCTCGCTAGCTTGATATACACCAAAATTTTAAGGCGAAATCCTTTAATGTCTTATGCTCACGTCCGTCCGTCCGGTCGTCCGTCCGTCCATCCGTCCCTCCAGCCATGCCTTGTCATGGTGCCAGGTGGGAGCCGGGCCCGCAAACGGACGCCGGTCGCGTTGGACTCTACAGCACTCGCGCTTTGCTTGCGTAGCGTCGCTGTGCCGGGCGTCTCTAATCATGCAAGAAGGGAGACGCGCCCATCACGTTCCATTCTGACCGACCGCGTCTCAGTGGGCGCAGACGTTCGAGGAGCAGACTTTAGAATTGACAAAGTGTCCGTCAATTTAAACTCTGGAACGCCGATGGCGTCTGCACGAAGCGCAAAGCGCGAGAATACGAACGCATGCGAAACGGAGGCAGATTGGTCTCGCGTCTCGCTGCGATTCGAGGTAAAAAAAAATTGACGGCAGATCCACGACGGTGAATGATGATGAGATTGGGCGAAGCTCCTGGAAGTAATCATCGGTTAAACCGTGAAATTTCTTCCGTTAATTCGCCCGATAAAAATGACGTGAAACGATTGATTAAATGTTTTATCAAACTTTTATTGCTGGTTTCCTTGTCCTTTCATTATGACCGCTTTGTGGTCGGTGAAATGTAAACTAAGTGGTTCTTGGCACTGGTTGCAGCGGCATCCTTATCCATACGAGCACACACCGACGGCAACGAGCATCGTCAACTACAAACCTGTATCGCGATATGGTTTTGATTATAAAACCATTGCTTTAGAAAACACCTGGCGTCTTTCGTTAAGCAGCTGGCGTCTTTTCGTTTTGCTTTTAGAAAACATCTGGCGTCTTTCGTTGGTTTATTTCATCAATCAACGGCGTTTTGAACAAAATTTTTATTGTTTAATCACGCCGAGGAGAAATGCCAATGGCTGCTAATGGGGAATGAGAGACAGAAGAATTCGGCTTTTAGTTAACGCGCACGCTGCGAATTTTTTATTGTTCAACAACGCACAGGAGAAATCTCCCACCGGCACCACCTTGGAGGTCAAAGCGTAAGACTGGTTACGCACTACGACGAGGGACGAACGGGTGCCGCTTTAAGGAGCTTCGCCCCTAAAAATTAAGCGAACATAAGTGGCAGGTGGTAACGTAAAATCATGACATGCATGTCATCTACAATGCCATTTACATGCCACGCTCATGGTGCGCTTGGGTCCAGTTCGCTAGCTTGATATACACCAAAATTTGTATTGCGCGACGTGACTGTATGATGAACACAAATGACAGGTCCTAACATGTAAATAATGACATGCATATTATGTACAGCATAATTTGCTTCTTGCTGGCTGCTTCGCATTACATCGATTCCCAAAGTGCGTGGGATCTGCCGGTTTTTTCATATTAAATTACTTTCCAAAAAATGTGAATTAAGATTTGGTATGCTCGATGATTCTGCGAGACAGTTGTGACGATTTCTAAGAAGTGTCATTTGTCTGTCGTGGGTTGTTGAGAGAAAAAAAAAACGCTTTATGTTGTACCCTGTTTTCCTACCAGATACTGGGAAGTGAGATGCAATGTATAAATTTCAATAACCTCAAGAGATTTCATTCATGATTTTAGAAACGAAGTTGACGTTAATCTCTATTTTACGAAATTACCTGTGTTATGGATGTTTAGGTCGGTATCCCTTTGTATCAGAGCGTCCACACATGTGGACAAAACATATCAGTATTGTAGGAGCGAACTAGCCAATGCATTACCTTAAAAATTGATCTGAAATGATGTTATTTCAACATTTCATAAAAGTATCTATAGGTGTCCACTTCTGTGAACAAACAGCGGTACGTGCGCAATGAACAGTGGCGTTATTATTATGTCGCCTGTAGCGGTGCATGGCTACATTTTTTTATGACTTCGTTATAAATTCGTTAGAATTCCTAAATTATTCGGCTTCATTCGACAAAAAGAAAGATTTACCTTGTTTTTTATGAGTTTTCTTGGACTGTGAACGACCAAAATTTAGGTAGGCTGAGTTGTCACTGCGCCGTCCACGTTTGTGGACGCCAGGCTTAAGGAGTTCGCGTAAGAAAATGATAGAACGCCGAAAGGTAGGAGGACCCGCTTCATTGCCATGCAGCTCTGCACAAAGCATTATCTTTATACAGCTAAATACGCCTTTCAGAAATTATGTTTAATTTCATTCGGTTTATTCCGGACGTAGATTAAGTGATGATGATATACATGCCTTCATTTTCTAGCTGACTAGCGGACCGAGTGTTCATCGTTTCGGAGAACACCAATCGCTACAATGGGCAATGAGAGACAGAAGACTCCGACTGGACACAGAGACCCGCACTCCGCTTTTAGTTAACGCGCACGCTGCGAATTTTTATTGTTCAACAACGCACAGGAGAAATCTCTCACCGGCACCACCTTGCAGGTCAAGATCCATTGCCATATATATGGGGTGGCCAGTGAACGGTTGTGCAGCGCGAGCAGTCGGTTTTTTCTACCAAGAAACTCGCTAGCAGACGCTGCCTTCGTCAGCGTCGCGAGGCGAGAGAGGGGGAAGCGGAGGAGAGGAGAGAGAGGGGGGTGACACGCATGCGCAGTGGGGAGTGTGAACGCCGTGGGCAGGGATGCGTAGAGGAGAGAGTGGGGAGCGTAGGAGAGGAGAGAGAGGGGGGGACGCGCATGCGCAGGGGGGAGCTTAGACGCCGCTGGCAGGGATGGAGAGAGGGGGGAGTGTAAGAGGGGAGAGAGGAAGAGAGGCGCATGCGCAGTGAGGGTGGTTGCCGGGGAGGGATGCCTAGAGGAGAGAGAGGGGGGAGAGGAGGTTTTTTATTTTTATTTTTTTCTTTAACTGTTTGCGCATGCGCAGTAAGGGTGGGCACGCGGCACACCACCACCACCACCACCGGATTAAGCTTCGCCATAAGATGCTTCACATCTAAAATAGACTCGTTGAGGCAGAACCGTAAACAAGCAAAGGCCCTTTGAAAAATGCTACTGCTGATGATCAAATCAAGAAGAATAAATGGACATGGGCTGGGCACTTAGCGTGTAGGCAGGATAACCGCTTGTCATTAAGGGTAACTGACTGGATTCCAAGACAAGGCAAACGCGTGAGGGGGAGACAGAAAATTTGGTGGGCCGATGAGATTAAGAAGTTTGCAAGTATAATATGGCTGCAGATAGCACGGGACAGGATTGATTGGCGGAACATGGAAGAGGCCTTGCCCTGCAGTAGGCGTAGTCCGGATGATGATGATGATGATGATGATGATCGCATTGATAATGATCATCAAGGATGGCAAAGACGATGTCGAACACGTTGAAATAGAGCTGTGGGTATGGAACTGGGCCTTAAATGATGATAATGATCGTGATGATGAAAGCGTTGAACAGGAGGAATAAGTTGCTGATGGTGATAATGAACTATTATAATGAAACTGTTGAAACAAAGCCGTTAGCAAGCGGCCACTTGAACGTCTATGAAGATGATGATAATGACGATATTAATGATGATCGCCTTGAACTCATGATGAAGGCGTTCATTATGGGAAGTAGTAATGGTGATAATAATAATGCATTGAAAAACAATTGTCTGCAGGCAAGAAAACTTCCCATTTGCATAGAAGGATGATGTACCTAGTGTAACTGATCTTCCCAGCGTCCACATACGTGGATACTTTTCTTTCTTCTAAATGCAAAGCTATATTTTCAAGGATTTTGGTATATTCCAGCTTTCGTATGTATTATTGAATTTTCGCAAGAAAATAATGACTTGCGCAACTGGATCGGCTGTACGATACAAAGACAACAGATGTTTGCATCAAGCTTTCGCCTGTATGTTGGCCAAAAAATTATTTCCCTTGTTACCATGTAATCAGATCGCTCTAACCGGCTCATTTCCTAGTCGTCCTAGTTCAGCCTAGCCTTAGGCCTGTATTCACAAACCGAACCTTATCCTTGTTTCACGTTTTCTTATCGGTTTTCTGATTTTAGGGAGTTTGATAAACAACCTAGGCTGGTATACAGAGACAAATCTTGCAGTAATCGTTTACGTTGTTACCGTTTTTGTGCACCTATAACGCACATATAGTGTACATAAACCTAAAGAAAACCCCAGGTAAGGATAAACTTGGTTTGTCAATAGGTGCCTTAGAGGTCTTCACAGACATGGACAGGCCCGTTTCAGCAGACTACCTAGTGTGCTTTACGTGCAGTGACGTCCAACAGTGTACGGACATTCAGCATTTCGCCTATATCGAAATGCGGCCTGGATCGAACCAAGTTCTTTTGAGTGACCTGACGAAATCCGAAACCACTGGTCTCCACGTTGGTGCTACTTCCCATAGAACCCAGTTTTTATGCATAATATCCGACGGCATGCTATGCAGCCTGTTTCTGGTTTTCCACAGTGATTTCATATATCCAGGAGGGCGACCCGATGTGGCAGCTTAGAATATAAGAAAGCGCGCTGCCAAGCCAAAGGAAGTGGTTCACAATTCCGCCCACGGTGGCATGTATTTGATGGGGCGAAATGCAAAAACACCCTTGTACTAGATTCACATTCCCATTAAATAACATCAGGTGGTCAGTATTTTGGGGGAGTCGGTGACTACGTCGTACCTCATAGTGATACCAGGGTTCTGGGACGTAAAAGGCGCACAAATTATTATTATTTCAAACACGTATTTTTATATGTTCGATAGAAACGACGGCGACGACAGCAACAACAAAAAACGTAATAGGCTCGTGAATGTTTTTTGTTGTAATAAGTTTTTGTATTAAGTTGTTGTAATAAGTTTTTTGTTGTAAAGATGTAATTAATATCTTTATTACGCCTGATGCGTCAGCTAAGCAGAAGACAACCATGTATACGTTGCCCTGCAGTGCTATTCTGTCGCAATCACTCATTTCTGTCTCGGCTGCTTCTTTTGGAACCCAACCACGCAAGAAAATCGTCCGACAAGGCGCGAATGGGGAATGACGACCGTGCAGAGAGGGCTGAGTTAGAAAGTGTTTTGCGCACATGCCTCTTCTCTCAGAAGAAGCCCCGTGACCGAGTGGGCATTGAGCGATGCGTGAGGCACGAGCGAGCCTGGTCGATGCAACATGCGTAAGGAGAGCTTCACCGCTGGGTTCCGAGAAATTTCTTGCAAGGCACCATGTTCGAAAGAGCCCCCTATTCTTGCTTTTTGTCTTATTATTCTTTGAAACACTCGATGGCAGCCCACACGCGCTTTCTAAAGGGCGTTTAGAATCACGCATGAACAAGCAAACAATTTAATATTTGATAATTTACACCCTTTACTTGCTTCCACTGCCAAACGAAAGTTTGAGCGTCTTCTGTTCCCCATCCATAGTATTTTGGTTGGATTGCTCGTTCACTACACCACCTAATAATCGGCAGCAATTCGTTACGTGTCCTCTTCTTGGCCACTGTTTTGTCACATAAGCCACGGGTTATCTACTGCGAAGATCGTTCGGCCTTTAGATGTCCCTTTTCTAAATATTTATCTCAACTGAAATGACCGCTCCGCAGATGTAGCCTGATCACTAATACAAGCCGTTATCTTCATGTGTATGCAAGTAGGGGCCAGCATTTTAACTTTCGTTTCATGAAGATGTATCAGAGCAAAGCCTTTTGACTTTCAGATAACCGTAAAACAACGTGATGATGATTAATTCAGATCTTAGTCGGACTCGTGAATGACGACAGCGGAGGATCTGTCCTTGTCCGCATCAGCAGAGTACTTCTTCACCAGACCTTTACATTAATTGTATTGCTGGCAATTAAGACTTACGTTGGAGCACAGCACATGCCAAAGCCATAGCCTGCACTCTTGAGAAACCACAGCCCACTTGAAAACCAAACATTTGAGCGCATCTACTGGCGTCCTTTCGAGCGTTTATGTGCGGCGAGCGAGGGAGAGCAGCAGAGCTCTAAGAGAGGGAGAGAGAGGGCTGTAGAGTTGGGGAGGATGTTCAAGTGGGGAGAAGAAGGGATGCGCATAACGAAAATGAAAACCAAAACGGCCTTAAACGAGGAAATAAAAGCAGTCTCTTTTTCTCGCCGCCCGTGCACTGTTACGCAAGTGCCATCGAACGAGGCGGCTCGGCTTACGCAGAAAGGCACGCGTGCGGACTGCACATGCTCGCTTGGGCGATAGTGCCCTGTTCTAGCTAGGATGTTGGAAGCGCCCTTCTCTATTTCTCTTTCTCTTTCTATACCGCTGCGCTGTAAGGGCCAGCCAGTACAGGGCTGACTGCACGGTGGAAGGCGGCGGCGGTGGTTACGTGGGTGACGGCTGACGCAACGGCTCCTCCACGCCGGCACATAGTAACGGCTGACGCGACGCGATAGGGCACTGAAGTGCGCCGCGGAAAAACACCATCACCTCGCTCCACAGCCACCCACAAGCACCTACTTTCGTTCGTTGAGCCTCATACGTTCTGCGATTTCATCGTGCCGTTTTTTAACACCGCCGCCACCAAATCGCCTATCGCACAAATCGGGGGGGGGGGGTCAAACCAACTGGAGGAGCGGCACTGCACATGCGCGCCCCAACTTACGGTACCTTCGATCGGCGCTGAGCTTCACTGTCACCCCTGCAGGCAGGCGGAGAACGATAAAGCAAACAATCACTTCCTCTGTACTTTTGTTCTTCCGCGTTTTCAAGGCCAAGGACAAATTATCTGCCATACCATACAGCGGCTGCCACGGCCAAAACACCGCATTTGTGCTGAGACGGCTTGCGACTAGCGTGCGCTTGTGGCGGCCGCGAACGGTTCGGAAGAGACTGGACGAATTCGAAGCTTGCGATTATTTTTCAGCTGGGCGTTATTTGTGATCATGTCATTATTGTCACAGTGCAAGCAATTTCTTTACCACTTCCTACAACGAAAACAATATAAAAATACATTTGGAAGACCAGTCAAATTCACATTCAATGATAACAATGTTGCTTTTGCAACAGCAAATAGCCTGACACCTGACACCACCTAACGTCTACTGTGATTTAACGATTCATATTCATTATTGAACACCACTAATCATCATGTGTCAATGAATTGCCATCTTTTCACTAACTTATTTGTCGACACTTTTCTGCCTTTCCCCTAACTGACATTTACCAATACTTTGCAATCTTTCCACTAACAAACATTTGCCACTACTTTGCCATGATTTCACTGACCATTAATTGCCTATACTTAGAGATCCATCTGTGAACTGACCGTTGGCAATAATTTGCCAAGTTTTTACTGACCAAAATCTGCCAGTATTTCGCGATATTCCTCATAACCGCTGTTAGACAGTAGGTTTTTTGTCGTTCTACTAATCCAAACCTTCCAATATTTGCCATGTTTTTTTCTTACCGGCATTTCTGAATATATGGAAATCTTTGCAATACTCGACACTTGTCAATACTTCACTATCTTTGCACTAGCTCACATTCGCCAATATTCTGCTGTCTCTCCAGTAACCAATACTTGACAATAATTGTGCCTCCTTACCACTGACCAGCATTGCTGCTTGGCCATATTTCCAATTACCAGCACTTGCCAGAATCATTACTGTCCTTCAGCTACCCGAAATATATATGTACATTGCCATCTTTCGACTAACCGATAATTGCCAATACTTCACCTTTTTTCCGCTGGCGAACGGTTGCAAATAATTGGTCGTTTTTCCAATAACATACATTTTCCAGAACTTAGTCATTTTTACACAAAGCGATGCTGGCCAATATTTTGCCATCTTTTCATTTACGGGCATTTGCCAATATTCCGCAATCTTTGGAGGTGGGGTTGGGTAGCGGTTAGAAAGGGAAAGACGCTACTTCTGTAACCCGTCTTGGGAACATGCTTCAACGTTTCGCCATCTTTCAAATAACCGACGTTCGGCAATACACTGCTGGCTTTCAACTAAACAAAATTTGTTACTACAACTACTATCTTTCCTCTAACCGGCATTTGTCAATACTGCACTCCTTTCTTTTACTAACATTTGCCAACAGGTTGCTATCTTTTGACTAACCAACATTTGCCAATACTTTGCCTAATTTTAACTGACCATTTCCCAATAGCTGACTGTCTTTTCACAAACCGACATTTGCAAACAGTGAACCACCTTTCCTCTAACCGAAATTTTCAATACTTTGCCATCTTTCTTCTGACATACGTTTGCCAGTAAATTGCCATCTTTGGCGGTGGGGGAGAGTAGAGGTGGAAGGAGAGGGAAAGACCCTGCTTCTGCAGCTCTTGCTGCAAACATAGCTCAGCGTTTTGGCATCTTTCCGATAGAAATCATTTAGCAGTACATTGCTGTCCTTACACTAAACAAAATTTGCTAACGCTTGAGCATGTTTCCACTAACCCACATTTGCGAATAATTGTGATCTCTGGCCAACATTCGATACCGTGAGCCCACTATCAGTCAACGGGACCCGAATCATTTAGCCAAAAAGTACATTTGCTGCTGCGGGTAGCAGTGCCCGAATATAGATGGTAGATGTAGGTGAATAATAATTGGTCACAATTCATTACAGAATGTGTGTAAATAGTCGCAAAAAGACATAATTCTCAAGAAAGGAATGCTACGTAGAAAGAAAGATGAGCTGCACAGTATAATAACCACAATTCCAATACCATTTATAAGGTTCTTCGCGCTCCTAAGATCACGTGTGCGGGTGCGATGCGAGCTCACTGTTGCGTGATTCGCAGATGCCTGGGAGGGGGGAGGCAGCATGGTAGAACGCACAAGCATGCGAGATAGTTAGCTAGGACGTGCGATGTTTGAATTCTAGCCGTATTTACCTTTGCCCATGTACTAATGTTAAAGGGGCCCTGCAACACTTTTTGAGCATGGTCGGAAAACGCTGCCGATTGGTAGTCGAGGCTCCCAAGAACACGCGAGCCAAATATTGTAGCGCAGCACGCGGCCTGGAATTTACAATAAATTCTCAAAATCAGCTGAAAATCGCTTTCTCTTCTCTCGACAAATGACATTACAGGCTCAAAAATGACTACGTCCCAGGGCAAGTATCAGCCCTTGGCTGATTTGAGCATGGCGCGCTCAGTCGTTACTGGGGACGCCGGGTGAGGTTGCGAGTTGTCCACACGTGCACATGCGGTCACACTGAAAATCCGCGAATTCGAAGAAAAAAAGGAGAGAAAAAGTGCTCAAGGTCACAAGGCACGCGTGAAGTATTTTCTTCCCCCGTGCCATCCTTCCCTGCTTAGCTTCCAGCGCTTTCGTCGGGACGAGAGAAGAGAGAATGCAATTGCAGCGTGCGACAAATATTTGTTACTCCGCCCGTACTGGACGGATTGTAAAAATTTTTGCAGCAGTGAATTCGTGAGGCAATAAGATCCTTTGGTGAATCGATTCCATGGCTACTTGGAAAATTGTTCCAGGGCCCCTTTAAGGAGGGAGCGATTGAAGTACCCACAGCGTGGTCATGTCGATATACCGGGGCTCCTGCGCTCAATACGTAGCGCACACATCGCTACTTCTCGTTTGATCGTCATTTAATGGTCATCGAGCGAGTTTTATTTATGTTTCGCTGGCCGCGCGTTATACCCTGCTTGTTCTTTGTTATCATAACTGGCAAGCAAATTTTCACTGGAGTTATATACAAGTGGCAACAAAACATCGAACCACACAAGCTGTACTTCACGAATACTTTTAGTCTCTTTAATCACTTCGGCTTTAGGCACAATCTGCAAACTTTTATTTTGTGAAGGCATATGTGCCGTAGGTACACTGTCAGCGCAGAAGGAATGGCGAATTATGGAGCTCTGGTCCACCACTTATTCGCGTAGTTTTAGCAGATGTGAGTGCTGACTAATGTTATAAAGTGATAGCTACCGTCGACTAGTGTTGGCTAATATTGTCCCAATTATCACTGATTTTGTCTATGATAGCTTAATAACTGCTGATATGGACTAATGCTAGCCTGGTTCTAAAAACGCCGGCACATTGTAAGCTTATGTTGGCTGTCGAATGGCTACTGTCTCACCCGAATGTAGTAACTTTCTGTCAGGGTCAGCTAGCAAAGTATAACAGCAACATAAATGTGGTCCCATGCCGGCTGACCTGAGTCTGTTCAGGCTGCGTTGTCGTTCAGTGGAAACCACAATGAGAGCCATTACATCATCGTTGTGCGTTCTTTTATGTGACAAGTCATCGTAATTGTCTGTGTAATTGCCCTACGATTAAGTTCTTTCAAGACGACATGACGACCTTGACACAGAACTTCAGAGTACGTGGGCACTTTGTGGCTGTTATGATTGACACTGGCGACGCGTCGTCTCTGAGAGCGGGCTGGCGGTCCATATAAACAAAACTCAAGGCACCTTGCTCTTTCCCGTAGACGGGTGTTTCCGCCAGCAGGAGCAACCACAAAAAGGGAAGACAGTAGTCCGAGCACCGATGAACAGTAGGGTACGTCAAAGCTGGCACCACCCTCACAATGGGCCGTTATGGCTTGTACGGGATGCCACGGCGCCGTCCGGTCTCACGTGTTTTGACAAGAGAAAATATTGGTCGCCATAAATCCGTTCCTGTACTTCTGAAGAGCAGCGGAGGAACTCGCCCGACATCACCTTCTCCCAGCATGATTCTACGTGAGTGTCATTGACCACTGGAACTTTGTTGCATCAACAAATGCAACGGCCCTTCTCCGACCGCGTTTTTGGCTGGCACCTTGGTGGGTGGTGTCTTGTGTGCGATTGGCTACCGATAAAAAGCAGGTGCCAGGCTGAGGTGGTATAACGACGGTGTTTGTGACACAAGAGACTGTGAGCTTTGGGTTAATGGCTCATCCAGTTCGCTCGTCGCTGAACTCTTACCTTTTCGGTATGTAGATCAGTGCACGAAAAGTGCCATTAAACTTGTGTGTTTCCGTTTTCCCAGATTCTGAGCGTCAGTTCCTCAACCCGAAGGCTTGTCCCGCTACCAAATGCAGCCTGGCTCAAACGAAACCCTGACGTCGCGAGAAGGCTCTTAGTTCCACGGAGGTTTTTCACACGAATTCAAGAATCACTGGTAGAAACTGAACGTGAGTAAGGCCCTTTGCGTTTACGGCCACTTGTCTTTATAGTGGCGAACCCCGTCCTCAGACTTCCCCAATCGCGTCAGCACACGCTATATGGCTGAAAAGCTCGAGGGCCGCATTCACGCTCGCTTAGCGATGCAAATCCTACTAAATGGTGAACAGCTGCCAGTTGCCTTTTTTCCGACCTAGTTATCACGGTGCTTTTCTCGATACTTCCGCGGCTCTTCAGGTTGCCCAATCACAGAGCACGTGCGCTTGCGCCTGTGCGCGTGTTACTTTGGACAGATTATGTTGCACAGGTTACAAAAGAGCGGCCTGGGCGCTGTAAGCATGAAAGGCGGCCGAGTGTACAAAAGCGGTTTCTTCCTTCCTCCACGCGCCCTCTGCGTCGGTGGCAACACCCGGCCAAGCGTTGCACAGCTGCTGCAGCCATTCTATTGCGCTTCTTTTCTTTGTTTGTTTGACAGCGGACATAGTGTCGCAACAATGACTTCGCTGTTCAGCCTAATGTGTTCTTTCTTTCTGGTCCTTTTTTATGCTTGTTGAGCGCGGAAGAAATATTTTGGTCAATTCTGTTTGTCCATCATCGATTGTCAAAGCCCTATAGAGTCCACCTCGGCTGGCCTTGAGGATATGATCTGCGTGCCTTTTACTCACGGCGATTTATCGAAACGCTTCTCAGAAACCCGTGAAGTCAACCTGATATAGATCTCGTTGAAAACAACGATGTGCTCGAGAATGTTTATTGATTGTTTATTGTCCATATCTAATAAAGGAGGAAGGAAGGAAGCAAACAGAAAGGGAGAAGGTAGGGAGGTTAACCAGAAAGACTTCCGGTTGGCTACCCTACACTGGGGGGATTAGGGAAGGGGAATAGAAAGATGAGAGAGAGGAGGGTGCTATTACAGCACCGTCCACATCTCTCGACAGCCCACAAGGCAGTGAAAGCCCTCTTGTGCTTTCTGAGGACGACGGGCTTGTGTGAACGCCTCTAACTTGCGGTGCAGTTCCACAGGCTGCACTGAATTTCCATATCTAATAAAGAAATATAAGAAACCATGTGGAGCTCGAGCACGTGATTTGAATGTTTTTCTTTTCAGGTCAGGCTTTCTTACTTTCAATGTAAGTGACAGATGAATAAAAATCAACAAAGGGTGCCACTTTCATTACGAATACGTCAGCCTGATATCATGTAGCATTGAGTAAGCATAGCCTTCCGTCGTAAAGAGTATCATGCCAAGGATACAACTATTCTAAGTAGCCTAATTGTGCACTCCTTACAAACATATACCTGGTATTTTAAGCGGACTGCAACCTCACAAAGTTATCGCTATGCTCTCGGCCATGAAGGCCGATTTCTGGGAACCACATTAGTATGAAGAAAATTGCAACATCTCTCAAGCGCGCGAGATCTCTTTACTTTAACTGGCATTGAGTACACTGTACATATGGAAATGAGTATCTTTCTTTTTGTTTTACGCAAACCGGCGCAATAATTTAATCAGCATCGTGGGCTCTCAGCCGCCCTCCGTAAATGGTAGGACCCTTGATTCCGCATACCGAATGAGTATGCATGCACCCCCCATGCGGTACCCACAGCCTAATATGATCCGGTAATCTCTCGCTACGGTATTCGCTGCAATATTCCTGCTCGCCTTCATGGACGTCGCATTCAGTGTCGCACGTTTCATCACATCTGCCGCCGACATTTGCCGTCTTGACTTTAATAGAGGACTGCTTCGCTTAGCGCCTTAAGTAAGTTACTTTTACTGTAATTTATTTAATTTTCTTTTTCTTCGCCCTCTTACCCCTCCTTGCTGAAGTAGAATACGTCTACACGTTGAGAGAGGGAAAGACTAATACGAGAGAGCGAGCGTGTATGTGCAGAGTGCGGTGGCGATGAGAGCTCTCGGCCCGGTTCGGCATAGCGCGTATTTTGTTAGTCAAATCAGGCAACCTCTGGCTCACCGACGAAACGCTGATGACGGAGTGGAGGGGAAAGGAGGTGAGAGATGGACGGCTCCTGTCTTTCAGGAAACTTGCAGACAGTGTTCAGGAACATTGAGAAAAAAAAAGGAGGCTCGCGGAAAATAACAAAAAAAATGAAGACTGAGTGCCCAGGAGTGTGGGCGAGTCAGAAGGGAAGAGAACTTGAAAAATAGAAGGCTGAAGCAGCATCGGACGATACGGTTCATGAGCAGCCGAAGTAAGAAAGAAAGAAAGAAAGAAAGGAAAAAAGAAAGAAGTATTGCTGTACCGGCCGAACTTTCGCTGAGGGACTCTGTAACAGCCACTCGAAGACGGAAATATCGCGCTCTGGTTCTTTATTTATTTATTTATTTATTTATTTATTTATTTATTTATTTATCGCGGAATCTGAGACAGTGTTGAACAGAAAGTTGTACCCTTCCAGAGTCAGGGAGCTCCATCTGCCGGTGGCTGAGCAATTTAATGCTAGTATAGCGCTCGCGCAGTGGCTTTTTTTGAGCGATCGCTCGGTGTGCTTTCTTCAGGGCGGCCTTGCAGCGGGTCGGTATATTTGCCTGCTTTCTTTCGTAGTCGACACTAACCATCGTTGACCGAGCCCACGCCGCGTGTTTTGCAAATAGTATTCACCGCGAGACTGGGTTTCCTCACAAACAACTCTTCTTTTTCTGTCACTCGTAAAAATCGTGTATAGGCTGAAGTCGAGCGAGGTTTCTCACTGCCGAAAATAAGGTTTATCGACTACGCAAGGCAAGCTGAACTTTTAATGTCAACAAGCGCACTGCAAGAAGGTGTGACGCATGCAGTCGGAGTTTCACAATGCAGCAGCTGCTGTATTTTGGCAGTGAAATATTTAAAAAAAACTAAAAATGAAACTAATTACGTTGCGGCATTAGTACGCTTCCCTAAGAGTCATTTTGTTGACATTGAATGCAGCCTCTACTGTGACTCACTTATGTTAGCATTAATTGGATAGACACGCATAATAGCATCCCGCAAAACACTCTTGTGGAGAGAACAGAAGTATATGTTACGTTACTGCTAGAAGTTGTTCATAACGCATTAAACTAATAGAACATGAAAAACTAGGCACACCACGCTCCTGAACAAAGTGTAGGAGTCGACCCCTCGGCCTTCTGACTGGTTTCTGATTCTCCACCAAAATGTGTGTCATTCACAACATTGAGCGCAGTGTTAATAAAGGGAGCTTGTTTGGTAGAATATCAAATTTATCTAAATGAGTTGAAACAATAGTGCGCTAATCTGCTCATTTTAACCCATTAATTCAGACTCGCAACCATGAATAGGCCATGAAAAGGAAGAACTGCACTCACTAAACTATAGCTAGCTTGTATGAGCTGCGTTACCCGGGTTCCTCTAGTATCAATACTACTTTGCATTACCACATTTGCTGGCTTTCGTCTTGGCAAAATAGCTTTTGTACAATTACTTTTGTACCATTAAATTTTTTTTTTCAATTTCGGTTACTCTTCTGATAACACAATATTGAGACTCAAGAGATCAGCTTCCTCTCATAGCCTTATGACTCGAGGAGCTAGCTCCATAAATGGTTCATTTGTGTTCAGCCCGCTTCGGCATTCTTCTGTCGCTATGTTCGAAACGCGTACGTGCGGAAAATATCTGTCTTATTGGCTTCATGTGGAACTGGGAATGGCGTCTGCATGCGTCTACTTCTTTCGCACTTTCCTTCCCATCCGCAACGTAGAAAGTGGCGGGACGCTTGAGGAGCCGTCCGTTCGTACGTTTTTGTCTTCAATCGCTTATTCATTGAAATTCTGCAACCCACTGTTTGTAAACTACGTAGCGCTTCGTCGATAACTCACATACCACCGATTGTCGTTGACGAATGCAAGAAAGTCACCGAGGTGCAGCTGTAAAAAGCAGCTCCGCTTAGCGGATACTGATCAAACAGTGAAGCTGGTGCGTTACAAATGAGCCTTCGCTTCGCCAATCCTTTTAGCTGCTTGAATGAATTGGGACTTGAATGCAGTGGGGTTGAATGAAGTGGGCTGAATGAAGTGGAATCATGTGGGTGAATGAAGTTGGTGGCGTGTGGGAGGGGGCGAGTAATAGTGGGCGTAGTCGTGAGTTTTGTGAGATGTGAGTGGTGAGAGTGGCGGGAGGGTGGCACATACCCGTTTACGATCTACGACGACCTCGGGACTTGAAAGGCTCGACGAAGAACAGCTTGAGGAGGACTTCTTCTTGGCCTAGTTGGTGTTGTTTGCTATATGACATATTGCCGCTAATACGTTGTTGCTATATGTTATTGCTATATGACATATTGCCGCTAATACACACACACAAGTGAGACACGAATAGGACTACAAAACGGGCGGCACTTCCAACTGATTTATTTCAGGCATGAAACAAGGATATATATACACCAGTGACACACACATGCGCAGAATAGCCAACAGTACCTAACCTGCCCACCTCTCAAACAATCTAATCTCTGAAGAACGCAGCTGTATAGACGTGTCACTTATACAATCGTCGCCTAACTTACTGATATAGAAAGCTTCTAATAACTCACGGGCTGTCTGGTATTTGCTTTTACCTAGGATCGTCACCTCCTGAAATCGCGGTTCGCATTTGCAGGCCTTGCAGTGCGCGGGAAGATGCGCAAGTTCATTTTCTTTTCTTAGATTTCTGTCATGCTCCCTGGCTCGTACGTTCATGCAGCGGCCAGTCTGCCCAACATAATACTTGCCACAAGTCAGGGGGATCTGGTACACAACGCCTGTTTCACATTTTGTGTACGCCGAGGCGTGTTTCACACCGCAGCCTGCGGTTCCCTCAGCAGTGGTGCGAGGGCAGAGCTGAGACAGCTTCACAGGGGCCGAAAAAACAAGAGGGACGTCATACCTTCCTGCCACGTTTTTGAGGTTGTGAGTGACCTTATGAAGATAAGGAACCACTGCAGGTCTTACGGTGCGAGTAGCCGTGCTCGCTAACGCCGGTTTTCTGCTGCCTTTAATCTTCTGCATGAGGGTTTCCACCACTGACGTAAGCAATGAGCCAGGGAAGCCTGCCTTAGTAAGGCGCCTAACTTGCTTGTCAAAAGCAGCCTGCATCATGTGAATGCACGATTTCGTTAGCGCGGAATCCAGGCACAGCAAGGCTACACCCCGCTTAATCAGCTTAGATGTAGCTGAATCGTGCGGAACCAGCCCTTTATTCGCACGTGGCGCATACTGCCAGCACACATGACTATCACGGAAAGTTAAGCATAGGTCTAAAAACTGTAACGAATCCCGAAGGGGTAGTTCATGGGTGAACTTGAGACCTTTGCATGAAGTGTAAACATGTTTAAAACAGGAGGTGACGGAGGTGAACAGGAGGTGACGATCCTAGGTAAAAGCAAATACCAGACAGCCCGTGAGTTATTTGAAGCTTTCTATATCAGTAAGTTAGGCGACGATTGTATAAGTTACACGTCTATACAGCTGCGTTCTTCAGAGATTAGATTGTTTGAGAGGTGGGCAGGTTAGGTACTGTTGGCTATTCTGCGCATGTGTGTGTCACTGGTGTATATATATCATTGTTTCATGCCTGAAATAAATCAGTTGGAAGTGCCGCCCGTTTTGTCGTCCTATTCGTGTCTCACTTGTGTGTGTGTGTTTTATTAGCGGCAATATGTCATATAGCGAAGAACAGCTTCCCGGTTAAAATGCAGGCATCTGGCACTGGAGGCACAGTGCGGAGTCAAAGCGGAGCTAGTGGTTTGCTACGTAGTTTCGTCTTGTCTGAATTCAATTGCGTCTAATTAACGTTAATTATCTTAATTACGCTACATTAGTATAATTATGCCACGAGAAAGAACTACCCGAGCTGGCCTTGTTTAGGTCATGCACAACTTGATTAGCCTTGTGCGCTAATCAAGTTGTGCTTAGTCGCTTAGCCCTAATTAACACTCATTTGGCTCGGTTGGATTTAATTAGGCTCTACTCGGTCATTAGTACTCAGCATCCTCCTTTGCAGCCCTATTTATTCCGGCTTAATTAACAATAAAATTTCTATTCGGTTCAACGGGCGCGGGAGATGGCGAAGGCCCGCGGCTGCCTGGAATAAGGAGGCCGCCCACCTTGGGCGCACAGTGCGCTTGCTCGCAATAAAAGTTCATTCTCTCTCTCTCTCCCAGCAAACAACTCCCCCCCCCCCCCCCTGAGGAAGCGCCCCCCTCCCATTTCTCTTCACGCTGTGCCGGTAACGCCCCCCCTCCTCCCCCCTGTGCACACCGGTCATGTACCACAACCCTGCAACGCTGGTCTGCGTGATTACCATCCAGTCCTGCTTAGCAGCACAATATCAAAGTGACTGTGCCTGAAATTTGATATTAAAATTCGATTTCTTTCCCAGAGAATAGTGGTATACTAAAGATAGCGCGAAACACCCATGGCGATTTTCAGCGCCCCGCGAGCTAAAGCATAGTCTTGGAGATCTGTTTCCAAGGCTCTAGATTGTGCCTATGAGGCCGTATCCAGTAAATGTAAAGCCTCTGAGATCTGTAGCAAGGCGTGTGACCTGGCTAGTTGGTGTTCCATAGCGACGTGAACAGCGCGTGAAACACACAAGGACAACGGAGCGACGAGGACTAGAGCTGAGTTCCTTGTGCTTGTGTGTTTCACGAGCTATTAAAGTCGCCGAGATCTGTGTTTGTTTGCTTAGAAATGTTGCGTTGTTTCATAATCGGAGACGCTTCCCACCCATGGTTCCCACGTTCTGATCACAATGCCATTGCGTTTCTGTTGTTTTTGAAGCCGTCGTTGTAGCGCGCCGTGCCATGAACGAGAGCGAAAAGACTTCTGAGGAATTTCGCTTGCACTGAATCTTTCTTTCTGGCTTGAAAGCTTTGCTGATGCCATCTTGAGTTTTGGTGCCCTTCCGGAAAAGAGTCACCTTCCACTTTGTCACTGATTCGGACTTGCTGAAGGGGGGTGGGGGTGACGCTTGCCCGAAATATTATGGTAAATATGTCACATAAATGTCGAGTATCCAGCGTGAAACGTGTTTGACCAAGCAGATACTAATTTGTCACATTTTGGGTCAGTCTTAATTAGCATTATTTGAAATGATTTGGCTTATATTAGGATCAACTCGATGAGAAGTAATTAGTGTATTCGTCTGGTTGACTTCAATAGCCTCTTTGGAAATTCGCATCGAATTGCTTTTTGGTTAGATAGGTTTGACCTAATGAGAACTAATAATAATTGGCTTAATTATTGATACTATTCTCAACCGTGCTTCAACTAGATTTAGCTATACATGATTCAACTGGGCTTTTCTAAGCTTAAATTGGCTTAACCTGGCAATCGCATGATGGCAATGATGAATTTTTTATGGTGACACCAAACAGCACATAGGAAAGCTTCACGCCGCGGTGTAAAATGATTACCGAACGCTATGCATGAAAACACTCTAGATCAAGGACAGCTCTGCAGCAACGTAAAATTAAAGCTCGTCTATGTGCTACTTAGGCAAGAGGAGCAGGAAATGTAAATGAGGGCTTCAAATGCAAGGAAACGTAAAAACCATGAATACAAGTATCCGATAGTTGCGGCAGGCGAGAGGCATATGTGATTGCACGCCTGATGGTCTGGTTATCTTCGTAGTTGCGTGTTCTTAAGTGTCGTTATACGAACTCCTTCCTGGGCTTGATATGGAGTCCCCATTTGGCGGCATAGCTACGTGCTATTTAGGTTTCTCCCGTCCAACCTTACTCTTGAAATCGAGCCCTGGAACACTGGAGTCCCTCTAGGGCAAGCTAGTTAACAAACACACTATCAACGCCAGCGGTTTACGCAACCAGCTATCTAGGTGCCCTGGTAAAGCTCGACTGGGTGTCTCTTCTTTTTTCACTTCCATATTGGGCGAACCAGTCTAAATGGGAATTCATATTTACTAGCAGAGACACGCCATTAGCAAGCGCCGTTTGCACAGGCAACAGCCGCCACATGCAACCCGGAAAGTGCAACGAAGGCGGAACGGATTCCCCTTTTTGTGTAGTTATGACGAGACAGATTTCGTTTGTCGCTCGTTTCAAGTAGATATCTCTTGAACATCGCTCCTCTCTATGCTGTGCCTATGCGTATAGTTAAAGGTTTGGTGCTATTCCGAACTGTCGCCAGGCAGTGACTGTTTCTTCTGTGTGCGAGCGAATGAGTTCATTCCTCGAAACAAGACGAAACAAAAAGGTAAGAGTTGCACGAAATGTCACGAGAGAATTTTCTAATGCTCTCGCACTGCTCGTCCGACGAGTTTATGCAGACGATGGTGAAGGCGCCAATAACAAACTATAACTGGTGCTTCGACTTGCTTTTTTGTTCCAGTTGGCGTGCTAGTGTGCGTGAGTATCTGCGGCGTGCACGTTAGCCGGCCGTCAGATTGCGCAATGCTCACCGCAATGAAGACTGAGGACAGAAGAACAAGGAAGCTCTTTGTTCCCAAAAAGCTTTGTTGCCGCAAAGTGCTCGTATTTCCGTTTGCTCGAGCCTTGCTTGTAGTTCGGTCTTTTTAACGTTCCTTGACTGCATGCTGCTTGGCGATACACCATGGACAAAAGCGTGGAAATTAGGCGAACAATAGAAAGACGCCAGAGAGCCATTTCCAATGGCGCATAGCACATACACGAAAAGAAAAGGAATAAGAGATGTGGCTTCTTTGGGGAAACGGAAATGAGGCGAATTAGCAGTCTGAGGCTACAGAAATAAACGTTTCTATTTTGTGTCATTCGTCCTTTTCTTTTATTTCGTGGCTGCTTGTAAGTGCCGCTACTTAGCATTGGAGAGTGAGCCTTCAAGAGCGTAGTAAACGATGCGCTACTCTGAAGTTAGAAGGAGAAGCTAACTGTATTAAGAGGGAACAGTACACGGGAAAGAATCGTGAGTAGCTTTTCAATCCGGAAATAGTCGAAACTAGAAAACTGAACGAGGAGGAAAACAAACGTGGCTATAGAACATGCCGCCTAAGCACCATGTTGCACTTAACAAGATTTTTTAGCTAAGAAAAGTTCGTGGTAAAGCCGACTGTTCAGCGTAACACCAGTCATGTCATTAGAGTTTCCCTTCTTTTTTTTCTTGCTCTTTTGGTTTTTGAAGAAGACTTCAGACTTTGTGCTTAATTACCCACTGATATATAAAAGTTCGCTATATTCATTACCTTGGGATCTCTTTGTCTCGCTGTAGAGTTTCCAGGTGTGCGCAAGGCTGCGCCTCATGAGCTACGTAAGATGTCAAGCAGGAAATTAAATACTAGTCAGCTTTTTACACTTCTTATCATTCAGTTCAAGCACAATATCGTGAAGAGTTAAGAACAAACGAAAATATGGGTAAAAAAGAAGCCCTGAACTTCTTGGTCGTATTATTCATGCTACGGGTATAACAACCAAAGGGCATAGACTCATTCATGTAAATACCTGCCTCTGATAACACTGAATCGTACCCTAGAGGCAGACTATGCAGGATACTTAAGAATCGTAACTTAAAATGAGACCCCGACCAGTGCAAACTTTTTTTTGTTTGGGCTAGTCACCGTCTCGTATTTGTTATTAATGTATATTCCTGGCCAAACTGGATTCCGTCATTGTCCCCACTTCATACTTTAGAATTCTTATTTTCTTGATATCGATGTTTTTGATTCTTCCCAGTCAGCGTTTTCTGCCGAGCCTTACGTTGTTTTAACATGGTGTCACACATTGTACACGTCCTTTTCTCGTTATCTGTCTTTCAGCCATGTCCTGTGTTGTGTGTGAGGTGTATGTATAGTTGAACCTCTTTATAAGAGGCATGCTCCAGGCAGCAACCATTGCCTTTTATATGAGGTGTCTGTTATAAGCAGGGTACCATGTATGCATTTTCTTATCAACCCGTATTTTACTGCAGCCACACTGGTGTCTCTTATAGCCATTTGTCTCTTATATCAGTGTCTCTTATAAAGGGGTTCGACTGTATATATTAATGTGGTGCGTTTGATATTTGCAGTTTCTTTCTGCGTTCACCTGGCTCAAGGCTTTTGGTTTGCTTCCTGGGGACTCAAAAGCCATTATTTATATTATAGACGATCACTAATGCTAGGCTCCATTCTGGCATTAACAAGTCCGATTTCCTCTTTAAGACTGTGCCATGAGGCAAAAAAAATATTTTTCGAGCGTGCTGAAATGCAAGTCCAAGAAATTTTTGTTCCAATGTCGAATAGCAGCACCCTAGCTGCATGCCAAGTTTTTACGCCCCAGGAAAACACCAACTAAGCTCTATCATTCCAGTGACGCTTAGTGCAAAAGGTTATTCACAGGATGAAAATAAATTCCAGAAGATAAAAGAGTCGTGGTTGGAAATGCTGTAGTCACAGCGGTAACCAGTGGGCGAATAAGCAAGGAAAGCCAAGAATGTAGTTTTTCGAAATACAGACACATTTTTGACTCAGCGGTTGCGGCTTCCCAATAAAGAGTGGATTACTTCACCTGGAACGTATGGATGAAGACAGATGCGTAACCAAGAAAAGTGCACCATGATAGATTATAAGTGCGCAAGACTGCTTAAACTAGATATATGAGAAAGACGTGGTTGCAAGAAATTGGCTGAATGAAAACTGCTCTTCCTGCTACCAAACGTGCAACTCGTAGCGTTAGCACCCTTTTTTTACTATCATCCTAATAATGTGCGGTTGGGCAAGATTGTATTTAACTCATTTAGTGGTATTTAATAAGAGCGTTTATGCTTTTATAGTGCTTTCCTTTATATCAGATAAACACTTTGGTGAAATTGAGAAGTACGGACGGCTGGGCGAGTTCGTAACTCATTTTAGCATGGTGGTGCGCAAAAGAACGATAGCACGGAGAAAGTTTGCGCCAGGTTTCGTGTTCCTTTCTCCGTGTTATAGTTCTTTTGAGCACCACCCTATTGAAAAACCCAGCATTGCCCACCAAAAAAAATATGCTGGGAATGCTGGAAATTCTGGTGGGTATGACGGGAAATGTGGTGTACATGCTGGGAATAATGGTGGGCATCGTGGGACACTTGGTGGGTACGCCGGGTGGATGCTGGGATAGTAGGTGGGTTGGTGGACCCTCGGTGGTTATAATGGATGGGTGGTGGATACACACGGATGGTGGGTGCCGGGATATGTGGTGGGTGTGCTGGGTGGATGCAGGGACACTTCTTGTTTGGTGGGAGACACGGTGGGAACAGTGGGTGGAGGGTGGCATACGTGCTGGGTGCATGCTCGGTGCAATAGATGTGATAATAAATCATGATGAAGAGCGATTGGCACGTATCTTGCTGATTATGAATGCTTGGTGATCAGTTGTATTTGTGATGCATCGAAGTACGCATTCGAGAAAATCTTCGATTTGTGGTGATACAACTTTGAACTCTAGGACTTTGTGCATCAATGTTCAACGCGCATCTACCGGTATTTCCATGCATTGGAAATGGAAGTGAGAAAAGTTCACTTCTGAACTAGCGGGAGAGGCAAGTGTTACACACGACAATTCACCTAAACCTGACCTAGAACTAATCGGATAAAGCATATAAGCGACATTTTAGAAGTGCACTTCTAAAATGACATTTTGCGTCGCCTACATACTCGGCCTAATTGCGCAAAGGTATGGTGTCCGTTGTCACATATTGCTGTACGCGACGGTTACAAGCAACTCAATCTAACGCAAACGTATTGGTTACTCGGCAGTGCGCTCGCATGAGTACACCGCCGAGCACGATGTACTCGCGCAATGTTAAGATGTACTCGCACGAGCACACCTGTATTACCTGTCCGGCTCCTTACCGCGTTTCAAGAATTTATCCGCCACAGCTCCCATTAGACAAATTTAAGAAAAGGGGGCCCCTATAACGTAGCTTTCGAGGTACCTATGGGCTTACGCAACCCTGCATATGCAGGGTTGCGTAACTCTATGGCGACGTGCGTATTTGCGTACAAAGCACGACATCACCGCAATAATAATAATAATAATTATAAATTCCGAAGCAATCTGTGAGCGATAACACTTGTATTTCATCGAGGGTGCATATCACGCATGGCAAGGCCATGAAGCTGGCAGGATTGAGCCACAATTTGAACAAACATAAAGGATCCTCAGTATCGGCAAATTGCAGCTGTCTACGCTTCGAAAGTAGCAAGATGCTAAAACGGAGCTCACCTGCTGTCAACACTTCTTCCGTTTGGTAAACCTTCTCGTTTCTTTGAAATAATCCCAACAAGTCTGCAGGTGGACCTCGGTGCGTAAATCTAACGACAAAATTGCTAACACGTACCGGCCGAAGCAAACACTTACGCACGGAAAGGAGAAAACCTTACCCATTTATTCGAATAAAACTGATTTAGAACACATTGAGAAGGAGGTAATATTCACAACACAGGCCCACAAATCGTTCACGAGCATTCACTTCGGTTCGCACAGACTGCCCATTTCTCTAACGCCGACGGAACGGCCACAACACGGCAACAAAACACACCGCCCGGGGACATTACTGGAATTCAGTCTTGAGGTATCCCCCCTTCCCTTGAAGACGCCAGCCGAATGGAGGGAAACTGCCGCGACCCCCGGGCTCAACCCGGGAACTGCACACAACGACTTTCACTCAGATCTCACTCACAAATGCAAATGTACTACCGCACAACCACGTGCATTGAACGTACACAAATGCAAAGACGTGAAAATTAGCGAACGTGTTATTGTGACGGGTAGTGTTTAGCCGAAAAGAAATTTAAGTCAAGAAAAGCCACTAGCGCGCACACTTCCTGTCTAGTGGTACTTGTTTTTTGGGAGTCTAAATGCACAGTTGCTCTAACCTTTTGTTGTAGGAATGAGTTATACGCGCATGAATGGATAATTAAAGCATAAAAACAAGCATACCTTCGCTCCCATGACAGTCACTCATAGTATATGAGGGCGTCTTTCGTTAGGTGCCCTTAAAACGTCCTCAAGTGGATTTTTGAAAGGTGCCTTTTGTTTCACTTTACCTGAAGTTCTCCTCATGAAAGGCCGCTTTTACGCGCAAGGAACGGGTCGTTTGAGAATACAGGCGCGAGCTTCCCGGATAGCACTAGCAGCCCCGACTGACGACTGCGAAATATAAGCAAACAGTTCCAAACAAAACGACAATTTCGCTTAACGCGTTCACATTAATTGTGCTGTTATTTTTAGTATTTCAATATTAGGATTTCCGACAGCTCTAACGTCATCAGAGAACCCAGAATTATGTAAAGGTAATTATGAAGAGGGGCGCGTCGCGCACGTCGTGCGACGGATGCGCGCCAGCATTGGTGAAATCGGTGAAACGGAGAGAGCGCCTAAGGCGCAATGCAATACGTCAGGCATATGATATTTACCCATGATTTACTGCGGACAGACTTTTACTAAGTTGTTGCACGTTGCACGAACGGTGCGATGTTATGAATTACGAAGCGGCAGAAACATACATGTATATTATATACATTGCGCATTTGCTCTGCGTAAGACGTGACACCGAGATAAAAAAGGTTTTCGTGTCATTTGAACTACGTATACAACGCGCGAAAAAGCAATCACGGTTATTTAGATTTTGTATCGCGCATCCGCGTGATGGGGATGCGATGTCAACGCCGCACGATAGAGCAAAACGCGCCTAGTTGTACCAAGCGAGAAGTAATAAACCACATGGTTCACAGCAGACTCGCTTTTGTATTAAAAGATACAGTTTAGGCTGAATAGAAACATTCATTAACCTGCGGATGCAAGAACGCGAAAAACGTTCTTGAATGCATGATGTGCATTATCATATTGAGGGTCACAGGCAAACCTCACCTGAACAACTTGACAAACAATTCCGCCGCATTTGTATCACTTGCAGTAAAATTCAATGACAGATAGATGAGAGAAATATATAAGACAGTGCATTTGCTTATCGCAGCGTTAGCACGCGTGTTTGAGCTATTTCTAACAACGTACACGGCATTTTTCAATTGATAAGTCGATACCGAAACTGAAACTCAGGTGGTGGTGGCGCCCCGATCGCCCTGTCACTGTTTTTTTTTTTTTTTTTTCTTTTCTCAGACATGGCGGCCTCCTGCGGTTCATGTGTACTTCGTGGTGTCGAGTTTGTTCGTGCGGGTGATTGTTACTGCGTTGCATCGCGTTGTGTGTTGTGTGTGGCGGTTACTGACGTAAGCGCAAGTTCTTCACTGAGTATTATCCGCGGTACCCGGCAAATAGTCGTCATATGCTGGCCCTGCGACTCTGACATGTGCGACTCCTTTGTTCAGTGCCATCGACGGGCGTAGTGTTTCTGGTGTTTCCCCTTCAAATGTTACCGCACATCAGTCAGTAGCAGCGCCGCAATCCTTTTTCGATGACGCGCTCTGTGACCCTGGAAAATGCCTTGACGCTCGGGCACTTCGGGAGCGATACCGGGGAACTGCCGGACGCGGGTAGCTTGGCCATTCCTCGCTCGGCGCATCGCTTGAACACCGGCGGTCAGCCTGCAGCGAACGCCGCTAGCGTGCTTTCTTGCAAGAGGTAAGTGATTTTGATCGTTGCGCCTCGTAAGTTGAGTTGTTCTTATTGCAGTATGCGTTATCGCCTAAGTAAATCGTTTAACGTGTTGGTACTGCATGCTGTTGTAGTTGTGTGGATTGTGCTCGCGCGCGACGTTTGTCAAGAGCGTAATCGGTAAATTTTTAAAGTTATCGCTTGCGCGCAGGCACTTCTCTACGCTAAAATTAACTGAAAGGAGGCAACATTTTTGTCAGGCACACCATTGTCATGCGTTTTATTATGCTTACACTTCTCAAGTCCTCCGCGGTAGTGTAGCGGGTACGGTGCTTGGCTGCTGACCCGAAGGTCGCGGGTTCAATCCCGGCCGCGGCGGTCGCATTTCGATGGAGGCGAAATGGTAGAGGCCCGTGCACTGCGCGATGTCAGTGCACGTTAAAGAACGCCAGATGGCCAACATTTCCGAAGTCCTCCAGGACGGCGTCCCACATAATCATATCGTGGTTTTGGGATCTTAAACCCAAGCAGTTATTATTATATCTACACTTCTCAACTTACCTGGAGTGACGCAGTGAAACCGAAGGCTCAACATTCATTTATTTTGCACGAGTTCTTAAGGAAAAAAATAGTATTCGGCCACCGTGTTGTTCTATGAACCTTGAATCGGTACAGTCGGAGAAATAGAGCGATTGAAGGGATATTATTCTTTAAGCGAGCATTTTGTGCGTCATTAAGTAATGTGACCCGCGAAAGTGTTTAGAATAGCACTCTTGGACACTGTTTATCGTCTTTCCAGCTATAGCGAATGTAGTAGGTTTGCTAAAAATGCAATTGCTGCAGCATGAGACTATTTAGTACAGTCGGTTTGACCCATTTTGTATCCTTCATGCATGTTGAACTAATTAGACCAGCCGTACTCTCAGCTGAATTTTCAGTCCGCCGTGGTGGAGCAGTGGTGATGGTGCACCGCTGCTCACCTAAAGGTTGCGGGTTCGATCTCGGCTGCGGCGGTCACATTTCGATAGAGGCGAAATGCCTGAGGCCCGTGTTCTCTGCATTGTGAGTGCGAAAAACACCAGACGGTCGAAATTCCTGGAGCCCACCGCCTCGGCGTCTCTCATAATCATAGCATGGTTTCAAGATGTGAAACCCTAGATATTATTATCAGCTGAATTTTCAATTTATTTGGCACTGTACGTACGTTCAGGCATTGAAGTTACATGCGACATCGGTATTGAAAAAATCGTGAACACAGGGTGTTTCTGGCACCCCGTGTTCATGAATTTTTCATCTCTTCAAGCTTCCAGCTTACCCTCAAACTCTGCCTTTTTTGGATTGGTATTACTTGTTTCCTAACTTCCGCAGCTGAATAGAGCGTAGTAAGTTCTCATCACTGTGTTTACACGCTAGTCATTTATGCAAAACCATTTGTAGGTTATTCGTGCTCTACAGGTGGTGCGAAAGGTGGGCTGCAGTTTTCCATGACTCTAGGGAGTATCATGAAGCAGCATTATTGTCGTGCCCACTAACTAGAACTCGGGCTGTATTAGGGAACCATAAATTTTAGTTTTCACGTGGATAAAGTATGCTATAAATATGGTTGCACATTGTGTATGTGGCTAAAGGCAGAAATAAGCCACCCTGCATCTAAGGTAGATAATATGGCACTTCCATGGCTTGTTTGGTTCAACGTGCAGCTTGACACAGACAAGGTATGGAGTGTCATCGAATTCTTTGCTCATCTGTGCTGCGCGGCACGTTCAACCGAAAATGTTAATGTACCAACTCGCCCAATATGCTGTGTAAATCCACTGACATGGCACAGTGCAACACCGGCATGCTGAGCTTGTTGGATGTAAACAGACACATAGACCACAGAAACTGTGCAAAAACTCGGCAATTTTCATCAATGTACATGCTGTGAACATTCAATCAATAGAATCCATGTGAAAGTGTATTGAGCAATAATCGCATGAACCCTGAGGCTTCAGAAATTACAGATAACATTTATTAACATTTTCTTAGTTGGTAATTGTCGAAGGCACGCTATTGCATGCGGCTAATGGGGATGTTTTGTGTTATTAGTGAAATACTTTAATCTTCCTGCTGTTATTTTCTAACATATAAGTTAATCAGTGCATAATGTGTTAGCGCCTTGGTTAAGCAAGTTCAAAATATACCTGTATTTCTCTGAGCCATTTAATATTCCATGTAAGGTCTGTGTGAGACGACGCCTGCTTGGCCTAAGCTTTAAGTTGACTGGAAACAGCCTTATTACACAACTTTCTCTCAAAGCCTGTCCTACCAGACTTTATTGGCAACAAACCAGATGGAATCTTTGGCAGTACTTTAACAAAGAAATTGTTGCAGCCTGCTCCTGTCCTGGTGAAGCTGGTGATGACCGCATGCAGCCAGTGCTGATCTGAACCTGAGTAATGACGAAATGCAGGTAGGCCAAGGCTCTGTCGTAAACAATTTTGAAATTATTGTTGCCACAGAGTAAGCTTTTGCAATTTACGTGTGCCTGCTCACATGTGGCGAGGTTCAGTAAGTTTCATCTGCTACACATGAGCAAAGGAACATATAGGAGTGCTGATGTAGTGTAGGAATCTCCTTCAGTGCATAGAACATATGTTCCACACGTCAGCATCTGATTTCTAATGCATTAAATTCTAAAGCTAGTAAACTATAAAAGCAACCTATCTCAGGCACCAGAACTTATCAAGCCTAGAAACCAGTTACAGTGCTGTGTTGTTCATATATCCATGTGTAACAGGCATTATTCCAGTTTTCTTGTGCATGTTTAGTAATGGCACTGCACACAATCCCTGCATTGATTCAGGGAAATAGGCCCTGGTGCAGCAGAGATTTCTGTGTTATTGCTACAGGGTCGTAGTGAAGGTAGCACAGAATGACAGACACATACACACCATGCAGGGGGCATAGCCAGGATTTTTTTTAGTGGTTTTGAGCCAGCCTTACTTTACATATGTGTGTGTGCATGCATTTGTATGTGTGTGTGTTTATATACACATACAGCGCTTCAAAATTTTGAGGGCATTCGAAATCCCCCCTTCCAGCTATGCCAATTACACCATGGCTTGTGATGTTTTGTACAATATTGCATTCTTTTATGCTGTTCTCATTTCAACATGTGAAACTTCCCTGCAGCACTTTTTTGAAGCGGTCCTATGTATTAAAAGTAAGGTGGTCTCTCACGGTGCTCTCTTTTTTTTTTAGAATGCTGCAGCACTTTCAGGCAGTACAAGAAGCACAATTATACATTCTATCGACCCTTGTAGCATTTTCTTTCTCATTGAGAACCACACGGGCTTGCAGTCACTCCTTGCTTTTGTTGTTGCTTTGATTGAACGTTACATATGGCTGTGAACATTCTGTCCTATAGTTGTAGTACTCATAGTACTTCGGTGACACCTCATGCCTGCGCAGAGATACATGTGGCATAAATTATTTTGTTGTATGCACACACAGAAGTAATTCTTCATAAGGCAAACAGTGCTTGTTCATCTTTTGTGCATACATCTGCAAAGCCATATGATTTCTGTCACGAGGGCCAAGTGGAGCACAAAACAAATACATTCCTCCTATTGCTGTCAGCCTGGTACCAATCTGTGACGCCATGGTGAATCTATACCATAGTATGAACTTCTCTAGTGCAGAAATATGAATTTTCTAGTTGCAAACGCGACTATGGCATGTTAGGAACTAAAGCTGGAAGCAGATGCCGTGTTTTCCGCGGGCGAACAAACTTCACATACTGCGAACGCCGGCGTTGCCGCCGGCCACGTTGGTTGCCATAGCAACGGCACATAAAACATTTCTCTCTCTTGAAGTTGCATCGTCCCGCCGATAGATATCCGGTGCCATCGCCGGACCAACGGACGTGCGCCGTTGTTACTTTATCTGGTCGAATGCGCCTTGCAAGCGAACCGCGAAGTTGTGCCCAAAGCCTAACCGCACCGTGAAAAAAAAAGAAAAAAGAGGGGGAGTGGGTAGCGGTTCCAAAATTCCTTGACCTTGTTCTATCCCGTGCAGAATGCTGTTTAAGCTACCATCGCCGCAGTACACCGGTGCGCTACGGAGAAGCGTATTAAGATTTAAAAGGGGCTGTTAGCACTAGTCACGGGACACAGCACATTTTGTTCCTCAGTTACTAATCCATGTATAAACCGCATAATTGTGAGTATTATATAGTGTGATTGCTGACGGGAAAAAAAAATCAGTGGCAATCATTCGGAGCAGTGTATGACATTTCTGCAGACTTAAAGGGACACTAAAGGGCAAAACGATTTTTCGCGTATTAAGTACAATTTCACAATTCCGAAAACACCACTATTACCGCGACACGACGCTTGGTAAGCGAGAAAACACGCGAAAAGAAAATGCGGGTAGAGACGCCACCTTGAGATTCCCGCACCAAACACTGTGACGTCATATTTTGAAGGCGTCTACTGAGTCCTACGTAGCTTCTAATCGATAAAAATGAGGTGCATTGTCATCTGTGGGTGCCATAGACCCAGCATACGAAGTTTCAGAAAATTTCATCGAGCCAATGTCGTGAAAATACGAAAAATACATTTGGAATTTCTGACGTCACGCGCGAGGCGCCAAATTTAAAAATAAAACTTCAACCTTGATTTTCTCCGCTAATAATGAACTTATGATAGTGAAACATATGGCATTAGAGTTCTCAGAGTGCAGTTTGTCAATCTAAACCACTTCATTGTTTTGCTTTAGTGTCCCTTTAAGAAACAAGAAACAAAACCGTAGGGCAGTTTTTTTTTTTTTGCACCATCCCCACTTGTTACTGCTTTACGAACCTCCCGAATTTCAATGTCGCCAGCTTGGCAGATCCACATTTGAATTTGCACAGTCTGTCAAAGGATTCTAGAGGTGACTCAAGTGCTAATGTGGACTTCGCCATTGTTTGCAGAGTGGGGTGGTTCAAAATACTGCTTTTATTGAAATAGCAGGGTCCATGTTCACTGTGCACGAATTTGGTGACGTTGATTGGTTTGTGCATATTTTTATTTTATTTTCTAAATGTAAGCCTTCTCTGTTATACTGCTCCAAATTTAAGATTTTGCGCCTGCCCTGTGTGTTCTTTACTGTGTCCTGTTCTCCTCGCGCCTACGCCTTCGACACGAATCTGTACAAACTTGCCCAGTACTCTACGTTAAAAAAATGAATGTTTTTTTCTCGTAACCTGCTCAAAATTTGGATTTTCGTGCTGAAAAGTAACATTTTGCTGCTTCAAAAATTGCTCCCAATTTTATTTCGGCTGTTGCACCCTTGAATTACATTTGATGCCATCATACCTGCATGTGAGTTAGGCAAGAGTTAGATTGTTTTGTTTTGGTTTTAAAGGACACTAAAATGAAACCTTAGATCAGTCTAGACAAATAAATTATTTTTAAATTCTTGAAGAGCTCTAATGTCATTAATTTTGTGTAAACTTCATACGTGCACTAGTGGTAGAGAACATGAAAATATTTCACTTGTTAAGTTTCATGATGATTTTCAGCACATGCGCGTTAGGGTGACGTCACAAATATTATGTGTTCTTGCATATATTTGCCACATTTGCTTGCCAAAATTTTCTAAAACCTGCTAAGTTAAGACATTGGCTCTGTAGGAACACAATGTAAACAATATAGACTGGCGGGTGCTGGCAAAATCTGCGCTGTCATGCAGAGCTGGTGTTGGGACTTCTACGAGGTGTCGCCGTGTATCTGCTTTCCTACATTATCTCGCTTACGAATGCCAGGAAGATGAGCTAGTTGGTAGACATTCATGACAAAAAACGGTAGGCATGCAAACACGGACTCAAGAGAGAAGTCAAGACAACACAAATGCTGACTAACCTTATTCGGCTATTTGTTTAGTAGGCATTTGTGTTGTCCAGACTTCCCTCTTGTGTTCATGTTTGCACGTGTACTGTCTTTCATGAATCGCCTACCACGCATCTTCTCGCATTAAGAGTGGTGTCTTTGGTATTCTGAAGCTTTATTGCACTAAATTACGGAAATAGCTTTATCTCTTTTGGATCCTTTTAACCCTTTCCCAACCGAAAACGAGCTGAGCTCATGCTAACAGTTTGTGCTGCTCCTAGCGAAGAAGAGCAGGGCTCATACACGCTGAAAGAAGCGTCTGGGACACCACAATTAAGCTATTCTGATTATGTTTGCTGCGTTATCTTTCGCTTCAACTAATGGTGGCTGCCGGGGCATGCCAATGAATGCCAATTGAACCTCGTGTTGGACTCTACAGCGCTCGCGCTTTGCTTGCGTAGCGTTGCTGTACTCAGCGTGTCCAATCATGCAAGAAGGGGAGACGGCCATGTCGCATTCTATTCTAACCGACCCCATCTCAATGGGTGCAGGCGTTCGCCAAACACACTTTGGAATTTTGAAGTGTCCTTCAATTTTTGTGGAAGCCCCGCAAACCTTTGACGTCGACAATACTCTATTTACTCGTGGAACATCACATGGGGCTCGGAATAGCCATACCAGTGGTGACGCTCATAAGGTGCTGCCAACTCAGATGAGCACTCACGCTTACTTTAAAACCAAATTAAAATATCTTAGCTAACGTCTGGTACGAAAAATCGGTCAGAAGTGCCCCGTAATCAGGTCAATCAAACAACGCAAACATCTTCATGTTTCAATTTTGGTGTCAGGGCACCTTTAAGCTTTTGGTTGAAGTGATTGCAACTGGTTTCATTGATGTTATTGCTCCATATTGCAGCAAAAGCAGTTTATTTGTTTTTGTTTCATTCTGTTGTAGCATGCCTGGAAAAGTACTTCAAGGCACACCCCAGCCCGGCTGCGCCACCTCAAGGAAACTGCCTTGCTGCCATCTGCAAGCTCCTAAGAAGTTACTTTATGAAGCTAGCCCGCAGGGCATATGTGTTAGGCATCACAGCACGGATAACAAATAAACACAAGTCTTTCGTGCAACATACATTCATTGATTCTGTGCTGCATCAACATATGTGGCTGCATCCTTGGCCACGTGAAGACACAGACAAGCTTGTTAAGATCAATGGTAGAAGGTAGTCTATAATCATGCTGCGAAGTGCAATGTCTATTTTTTCAATTAATTCAGAGTTCGGCCTTGACTCGGGTGTCCAACACCAATCATCTACCCGTCTGCCCGTCCCTCAGCGTACACCCACCGTCCACCCATTATCTGTCCATTACTCCCACCATCTGCCCATCGTCCACCATCCACCCGTCATCTGTCCATTACTCCCACCATCCACCATTCGTCCACCATCCACCCATCGTCTGTCCATCACCCACCGTCCGTCCACCACCCACCATCTACCCACCGTCTGTCCACCATTACCCATTACCATAATCCACCAAGATGGTGGGTGGTGGGTGCCATCATGCCCACCATTGGGCAAATTTTCAATAGGGCACTGTGCTAAGTTGCTGAAATTATCGTGCTCTCTCGAAGGGAAAGTGGACGGGGGTTGCTACCTACTCTTACTATATTTCTCCAAGGGCGTCGACTCGCAATGATAATGATTTTGTTTAACAATTTTACATTAGCGTGACGCTCTCTTTTCCTGTGGTGTCTGCTTCATCTCGTGCGCCTTTTATTATTTTGTATTGCTTTGTTGACCAAGTATGTTTTTTTTTTACTTACAGTTTGTCGCATATGCCCTGCGTCTGTACTGTAACGTATAAATTTGTTTTTCCTCGTGGTCAATACGCTGGATTACTATTATGTGTGGTAATGCTTAGAAAGCATAATTAAAGATCCTGTCATGTTGATGGCAAGGAGTTGCGATTATTTTGCCTCAATCCTCATTATACTTCGTCTAGCATGTATTCTTCCCAGTAACATGGTTAAAACTACCGGCAAGAAACAAAAATGATAGTTTGTGCTTGTAACTCCGAAGGGGAACCTAATATGTTCTTCGACAGTTTCAATTGAAAACACAGAAAGCTTTTTGGCTACAGTGATGATATTCCATAAACAGAAATCCTGCGCAAAAAAAAAATCCATGTTTTGTTGGCTTATTTTTCGCCCTAGTCACCAAGGCTCACACCCATTGTAATTGGCCAGGAATGGCGTTGTTTTAAGTAGAACTGTATAAAGGTTCAGAATAGGGCAATTTGTGGAGTAGAAATTGCTATTACACGCAAAGTTTAAAGTTCGCCATGCAATGTTTTGGTCTTAAACACTCTTCATCATGTCTTACTTTTAAAGTCATACCTGCTCCTGCAGCTAAGCATTAAGAAGAGCTTTTGAAAGGCAGAGAGGAAGTTCGAGAAGGTAATAACAGGAGGTTGCCCATTTGCTAGCCTGCAGCTCTGTGTATCAAAATCGGGCAATATAAAATGAAGGATAAAGTCAAAGGGTAGGTTGGATAGGAGGTTTTAGAAATGTTTATGGTAGAGAATGAACACATTGTCGGTAAAAAGGGAGCCTGTAAAGAACGAACGCAACTTATATAACTTTTTTTCATAGCATTTGACAGTGCATGCATTCTGAGCTTTGTGACTGACAGTGGTATATTGTCCAGCTGGTTGGGCACAAAGTAAGCGCCTCTCTGCACAATATAGGTGCTTAGGGAAGGAACATGCCTTATGCTTTACTTTTCACTACAAAGATTTTCTCATATGCAATAATTGTCATTAAATTCGATTGTCTCGTACTACAAAAAGCTGACGCTGGTTGGAACTGCAGCGTATTAGGTCGAGTCAGTGCATAGTGGACTTCTGCAGTGTTCGAAGCAGGAACATCACTTGTTCTCGCTTGTACAAAACCAGAGTTCCTACTTTTGAGCACGCGCTAAACGGGGTTGTTACGCACAAGTGATGTGAAGGTTTAGCACTTATAGCATACAGAAAAAAATAAGCCACTGAGGTACGACGTGTCCTCGTCGTACCGCAGTGTCTTGTCCTTTCTATGCGCTATTCATGTTCAGATAAAACATCAGCATGCCCAGGCTCACGTTCTTTCAAATGATGTGAAGACTGAGGAAACAGCGGAACCAGTCGCCTTCCGCTCTTCCTTTCTTTCCTCATTACATTCACATTGTGGAGTTGCTGCGCAACCCAGTGCCTACAACGCGGTGCCTTGGTTCATGATACGGTTACGCGCGTGGCGCCACGATAGGTTGCATTGAGGAGGGGCAATTGCCACCCTCGCTGCCCTTCGTGCTTTGCTCTCATTCCGCAGCCGAGACGCTCCGTTTCCTCCTTGCCCTTTTGTGGGGAGATTCCTGTTTCAACCCGAGGAACGCGTGTCCCTTTCTCGGGGGCTTCGAGTCTTCTGTCTTGGGAGGTGTGACTGGCCGCATCTGAACCAAGCCGGGAGCACCACCACCACCCCTGCAGCGCCCGGCCATAGAGTGTGAACTACCGCCCCGTACCGGAGTGCAAAAGCCGCGCAAGGTGACATGAACAGCGATCACTACCTCGACGTGTGCTCGCTATTCGTTAATTGTTTCCCCGAATAGCGCGGAACGCTCCGCCACAAAGGTCCGCATAGGATGTTCTGCGGTATTGGTCGCGATTGGCAGATGTGGAACTAAGTGAATAAACACCTTGAATTGAAAGACTTGTCTCTGCCCCGACAGGCCTGAAACCCGCAGCGGTCGCGACTCAAAGCGAACCACGGGAAAGGGGGGTCACAGATCTGAGTGTTAGTGCTGCTGCGTAGAACTAGCGAGAGTAATTGACACTACGATTGCGTGCGGGGAGATGCAAACGAGGGACCTGTTACCGCTATCATGTGGCTTTGTATACGTGGGCCTGACGGGCGGCTGCTTAAACATTCGTTTACAGGAGTACAAAACAGCGGTGGCGTCAAAGGAAGGGGCCTACTTGGCGCAGGATTGCATTTTTTTTTATTGACGCAACTGTTCCATCTAAGCATAGGGGTAAAACCACTGGCGACAGACAGAGAGACAGACAGACAGACAGACAGACAGACAGACAGACAGACAGACAGAAAAACTTTATTGGTAAGTGTGTTTGGACCCCCCCCCCCCCCCGGGTCCCTGGACCACCGCGTGGTCCCACGCCACGTCTACACGGCCATGCCTCTTGCCGCGATGGCAGCGGAAGCCCGAGTCACTGCAGCAAGCTGCCAACGCCACGTCCTCAGACGAAAGCAGGACCTCCCAGTCCTCCCAGCTGAACTAATAAAAGCCTTTCTTATTAAGAGATACAGGGATCGATGTGTCCTCCACCCGTCTATTGCGCGATCCCAGAAAGAGTACCTCAATTTGATAAACACGCAGTGCAAACTCTTGTTTCTCACGGACAACCCCTTAATATATGACTTTTTCCCCCCTTAATTTGTTGTTACGCATATGCCCTCACCAATCACACGTGGAGAGTCATTATGTCTTCTTTGTTCAGGCGAAAGAAAGCGTACAACGTGCTTAGTGTGTAAGCTATATATGTGTTGCCTCTTCCGTAAACTTCTATTTGCGAGTGTGCGCCTGTGTCGTTGTTCTCTTCTTTTGGCCCTGTTTTGTACTGCGCCCCCCCCTTCTTTGCATTCAAGATGAATTTTTACGAACCAGCCCGAATAGCTGTCTTGCTGTAAAGTCTACAATGCGAAATTTTAACATGCAACATTCTTGGGTGAGCATTCCGGCAACTTTGATGGTAAAATCAAGTTGATAGCGCGTAAGGCATGATTGGCGTGTCCGGATTGGCGCGGCCTGGACAGATGTTTACGATAGGCATACTACGGATTTCACAGCAACAAAATGGATTTCAGGTGGACCAGCTTCAATTTGGTGGTTGGGCAACCTTATTTTTCGCGTGATATAGAGGTGGGCCACATGTGGGCCAGCTTGCGGCAGATAAGCATTGCTAGCCGGGCAGCGTGCACTTGAGAGCGTTCGCTTAAGCAGCAATGTTCCGCATTCAAGTGCTGACTACACACACCAGCGTAAGCCGATGCCTGCTTGCTGTTTCTAAATTTCGCAATCTTAGCTTCACGCGGCTGCTTGGCCTGAGCACGCGAGTGATTGTTGACGTCGAGCTCGGTTGCTTATGTCCAGCACTGAGGCACGGAGCAGTGACCTGTCAAATAAGGCGCTTTAAAAACCGGCGACTACATGTTCAAGTGCATTCAAATGTTGTCATGCGCACAGACGCAGCGGAAAAACCGGCCCACTTCATCAGAACCCTCCAGGCGCCATTATACAATTTCTTTTTGAGCTCACTTTGCGCGTCCTATGCAGACGATACCTCCGCTGTGACAACGTGTTCCCTCAGAGCACGTAACGCCGACGGAGGCGTCAGCTTATACAGTGGTTGGTGTCACCCTAATATGAGCTTGAATTACTTTTTTCGCATTGTAATTAGATGCTGCCTTAACTGGCACGAGAGACCACAGAAACAATTTTCGTATGATCAGCAGGTAGAATGCGTGTTAGCGCCTCGTGTTTGTTCCTATATTACGGGAAAATTCAATTAATTCTTGTCGTGGCATATATATATATATATATATATATATATATATATATATATATATATATATATATATATATATATATATATATATATATACATATATATATATATATATATATATATATACATAGTAAAAAAAGAGGACGACAACCGTACGAAACGCAAATTTTACTAACGTTTCGGCAGGAGGGCCTGCCTTCGTCAGAGTCCGCCAGAGTCCTCTGACGAAGGCAGGCCCTCCTGCCGAAACGTTAGTAAAATTTGCGTTTCGTATGGTTGTCGTCCTCCTTTTTCGACTACATTTCCCACCGGAACCATTGAACTTCTTCCTCGCATATATATATATATATATATATATATATATATATATATATATATATATATATATATATATATATATATATATATATATATATAATTTTGGGATGACACACTCATCGCCAATCATATATCGCCACGTGCTGCGCAGGGGCGATGCGCGTGGTCCACTCGCGGGCTGCAATACTGGCATCTGTGGCGTGCCCGGACAGTCGATGACGGATCGCTGTGCGCGCGGGAGGGGTGTGCCCGCAGGGGCCAAAGTTAAGGGCGAATGCAATAGTGCCCGTGAGCAATTGTATCGTGCAGTTTTATTACAGGATTTCAAGTTAAGGATAAGAAATGTGCATTTTGTTGTCTAAACTGACGAGCATCATTTCCTTGGCAGCTAGACGGCGCGAATGCCTCATACTGAAGGACAAATAAGTCAGAAGAAAACATTTTCCGAAGCGGATTAGAACTTGGGACACGTCGCTCCGCAGCGCGCCTTGTTGGACAATTCTACCACGCACCTTGCATCCGCCACCATATTAACGGTGAACTATTATATACAGCATTTTCGGCTAGCGGTACGCAGATCTGGGACGTTTGTCAGCGCCTTCTCTATCAGCTGCGAGATGGCGCGAAGCGCGCGCTTTAAAGCAACGCTCCAAGATTTGAGTTCGATTTGAAAACTGCCCTTGAGACGATCGCGAAAAACTGGGGCATTTCGAAGACTGAAGAAGAGCTCAAGCTGATCGATGTGGAACACCGGGCGCACAATGCGTAGGGTGCCACCACGCGGAAGGAGGCTCGGAGGGGTCACTGCACCCGCGGCAGTTCAGAAGAAGAAAAAAAAAAAAAGAACACGAAATATCTAAGATCATTGGGTTGGCATAGTCGGCACTTGCAGTGCGCTACTCAAACAAGAAGAAATAAAAATTGAGACAGTTGTTAGTCCTTGCTTGTCGTCGGTATATTTGTTCGTTCCTGTGTACTGTGCGATGTCAGTGCACGTTAAAGAACACCAGATGGTGAAAATTTCCGGAGCCCTCCACTACGGCGTCTCTCATAATCATATCGTGCTTTTGGGACGTAAATCCCCACATATTATTATTATTATTATTATATTTGTTCGTTCTTTTCGCGCATATTTCTTTGTGTTTCTCTGCATACTTCATTGTGTTTGAGCAGCGCGCTGCAAGTATCAAACTGTGGCAGTTGTTAGTTCGCACTCGTCCTGTGTGTTTTTGGAGCGTTCTTTGTGCTTTAGTGGCGTACAAGCTGCAATTTTTGCGGTGCTCGCCATTCTTTGTGTAACCTTTCAAGTTGTTGCTGTCACATTCATAGCTTCGCCCTTGCGACGAGACTGGGACGTTTTCCTTAGTTCAACCTTACCTGATATAATGGTGGGTGTTTGTGATTAACGCGGAGGTGCTCCCCTCCCGGCGTGATATTTCGTGTCTTCGTTTTATGCTGTTCCCTGGTGTTTCACTCGGGCTATATATTGCTTGCAGTCTGTTCATAAAACTATTTAGAAGCCTTGGTGTAGCGAGCGTGGAGAGGTTTTGGTCCTGTAAGTTGTAGTGTTTAAATAGAGACGCACACATACAAGCACACACCAGACCATGTATCACGCCTGGGTAAAACTCTCCACTCCCTTCCTGAAAAAAAATTCAGGCAATGCCCCTGCTGGGCATTTAGCGCCATCAGTGTTGTGTACCCTCTTTAGGCCGGCTCGGCTGTTTCTGTCTTTTGTTGTTACACTGTTACAGTTTCAGAGCGACATATTTAACTCTACAAATGCTCAACGCTAGTTGCCCTCTCTCAGAGTGCTTGATCAAATGATACGTGCCCAGAAGCGGTAGGTGTGGGGTGGTTTCCCATGACAGTACTTTTTTGGCGTAATATTTTTCACAACTCGGCGTCCTTTCTCTGTTTATCTGCACCTACAAGTATAAACGCGCAAAGGCAAGAGAGGAGGAGTGGAACTGGAGTACGGAGGTGAATAAAACACAACTGCATGCAAATCCACCGGCTGCGATCATCACCGAAATAAATGGTGTTATAATGTGTGAAACAATTGCCTCCGGGCGGCTTTTCTCCAGACGCCAGTAAGTGATACCCTACACTGAGCGATCCGAAGCCGCTACAGTATAGCGGCCGAGTGATTAATGGTTGGAAAATAGACGGCCTTCCTTCGTCTCTCCCTGCCCAAACATGGGCGGCGTTAAGTCAGCACCATCGCGAAGCTACCCATTCGCAGGAGCTCGGAACTCATCACGTGCAGAACAATGGATGCTGGAATATCATAAACGCTTCCTGCAGCACCGGCATTTTGCGTGCATTCATGTGATGGCTGTATACAGAGGAGCTGGTATACATAACCAGAGTAAGCAGTAATAATCAAGGATAAGAGGCCCAGTTTCAACTGAATAATAATTTGATTAACCCCTTCAGGCGCACATTATGATGCAAGAGCGTGATGCAATGCCCCTGATGTAAACCTGATGTAAGGTTTTTGTTGAAGATAGGCGAGATCAGGTGCTACAGGTTGGTGAAGACCTCTCTAATGCCTGTTCCACATATTAAAGACGATAGTCTTTCTTGGGATACTTAAACGCAAAAAGTTTGGTCTTTCTGTCTGTCTGTCCGTGACCCGATTCAGCTACTCGGCCAAAGTTGAACCACTCTCTGAACGCCCAGCCATCTCGAACTGGTGTTATCATGCATACCTGTGAACATATTCGATCAAAAAGCAAATACTGCGCATAACTGAGGCGCAACATTAATATGTAAGTGTCAGGTCGTGCGTTCTTTTATTAGAAAATACATAGGTACGCAATTCTAAAGACCCTACTGTTTTTTTAGGCTGCGCTGAAAATGCGACGCTGTGCTGCCGCTGGCAGTGGCCCTTGGCACGGTGTAAGATATAAAGACTTGGCCCTTGGTCACGGTGTAATGCCCTTTGTTCAGCAGAAGCTCATCTTTTAGATGTGAAGCATCTTATGGCTAAGCTTAATCCGGTGGTGGTGTGCGGCGTGACCACCCTTACTGCGCATGCGCACACCATTTAAAAAAATAAAAATAAAGAACATCCTCTACCCCTTTCTCTCCTCTAGGTATCCCTTCCCGCGGCCAACCACACCCTCACTGCGCATGCGCCCCCCCCTCTCCTCCGCTCCCCCCTCTAGGCATCCCTGCCCGCGGCGTCCACAATCACACTGCGCATGCGCGTCCCACCCTCTCTCTCCTCTCCTACGCTCCCCCCCCTCTCTCCTAGGCATACCTTCCCGCGGCGTCCACACTAACACTGCGCATGCGCGTCCCCCCCTCTTTCTCCTCTTCTACGCCCCCCCCCTCTCTCGCCTCGCGACGCCGACGCAGGCAGCGTCTGCTAGCGAGTCTCTTGGTTGAGAAAACTGACTGCTCGCGCTGCACAACCGTTCACTGACCACCCCGTACATATGGCACTGGATCTTGACCCGCAAGGTGGTGCCGGTGGGAGATTTCTCCTGTGCGTTGTTGAACAACAAAAATTTCGCAGCGTGCGCGTTAACTAAAAGCGGACTGCGGGTCTCTGTGTCCCAGTCGGAGTCATCTGTCTCTCATTGCCCATTAGCAGCGATTGGCATGTTCCAGTAGGAAACACCGCTCCATCACTGCGTGCTTTGCGCCTCCCCAGTTTTCTTTCCTGCGGAACGCTGCGATGAGCGCCAGCGTCAACGCCGCTGCCAGTGTAAGCGTTAGCGCCCGCTGCTTCGCATCTACACATGGTTCCCTTTAGCGGGAGATGGTGTAATTTTTTTCAATGGCGTCCATATCTCGCGCAGCGCCTCCTCTATTTTATCAACGCCAGCCAGATGCGGCCAATTCAACGTAGAGTAGGCGCTGTCTGAGGCAAGGCAAAACATAGTAGTACGGCCGGCACGAGACTATCGTCTTTCGACGACATTTGCAGCGAAGCACGCAGATACGCGGCCAATTTTTTTTGTATGACTTCATACTTTGTAGTACTCCTTTATAACCTGTAAATAATAGTCATGATCTTGCCAGCTGCTGCTGTAGTATAAACATAATAGCCTCTTAATATCATATAACTTAGATGATGTAGAAGATGTTTCTCTCTGAAGACGCAGTGGAAATTACTGAATTACCTGTGGTGCCTGCCCGCATACCGTGGGCTGTGGTAATGTTTCGGGAAAATATTCATGGTATGTTTGCATGTTTAGTATTATTGAACTGGGATAGGGAAAAAAACACTGCATATCCACGGAGTGAATGATGATGAGTGGGCGAAGCTGCGGAGGTTCATCGGTAAACCGTGAATCTTCCGTGAATTCTGCCCGGTACATCATCACCGACGTGAGATCGCGCGCGTTTATACTAAAGGGTCGATGAGAGTTATGGTTGACTGAAGCAATCATGGTTACACCGTGAAATCTTCAGTGGTTTCGCCCAGCAGTAATCAAAGCGATAGTGTGTGTGAAATTTTATTCAAACTTCAACGACCGGTCGTCGTCCATAGTCCGCCAAGCAGCACGATCCGGCAAGCGCACTCGTACGGCTATAGTACGGCGGTCCGCGCAATCGAAGAGCAGCTGCACCGCCACCGCCATCTAGCGTACCTTCACCCAACCGCCATATTGTAGGCATGTCTATAGGATAATAATAATATCTGGGGTTTTACGTCCCAAAACCACGATATGATTATGAGAGACGCCGTAGTGGAGGGCTCCGGAAATTTTGACCATCTGGTGTTCTTTAACGTGCGCTGACATCGCACAGCACACGGGCCTCTACCATTTCGCCTCCATCGAAATGTCACCGCCGCGGCCGGGATCGCAACCCGCGACCTTCGGGTCAGTAGCCGAGCACCGTAGCCACCTGATCCACCGTGGCGGACATGTCTATAGGACAGCGCCCTCTCGGAAACGAGACGAGAACTGGAGATAACACCATATCCACGGAGTGAATGCGGTAAACCGGTAATCTTTCGCGAATTCTGCGCAGTACATCATCAACGACGTGAGATCGGGCGCATTTATACTAAAGGGTCGATGAGAGTCATGGCGACTCGCAGCTCACTTTAATTTTACATGTACGTTGTGAATTTTTTTATTGTTTAATCACGCATAGGAGACATCTCACACCGGCACTACCTTGGAGGTCGAAATCCAGTGCCTACTGGCTACTCAGGATGCATGGACAACCGAGGACCGCTGAGGTGATGCCACAAGGAGCATCGCCCCTACATATATTCATCATATACAAGTACCGCCATCTAGCGGACATTCCTAGAAACGAAGCGAGAGGTGGCTACCCACAACTACATACATCGAGGACGCACGACCCACGGCTTAAGGAGCTTCGCCCCTAAAAATGAAGCTTCCAGACAATCATGGTTCGTCATAAGGTAAAATATTTTGCTTATTTTCTACCGCGTCTTATCTCTAAATTGTGAACAACGAATGAGCGCGCAGAGGAAATTGAACCAGAATTATAGATGCGAAGTTCCGGCTATAGACTAGAAAAGGGATCAATTGAAAATGTAATATCCGCCATGGTCTACCCATCCTACTATTTCATCTTTCGTTGCGAGCCGTTTTTTGTTGTAATTTTTCCCCCTCTAATCTCGGGGGTGCAAGTGTATTACGATGGCGAACGGGCAACAATGTACCAGGCCAGGCGCACTGACGGGCGGCATGCGTACAGGATACACCTTACTAAACCTTACCTCACGCCCCCCACTTCCATATATCTAGTTCACGTCCCTATGCCTCTTTAGTTCCGGCAGGGCAAGTTTTATTAAGCAGATGGCAAGGCGAGTTCAGCCAACCACAACATGGACTGGAGCAAACACATTTGCCAGCGTCAGTGAGTTAGAAAGACTGCTTTTTTTCGCCGCTTTGCTTTAGTTAGGCGGCAGCCGTGCCTCCTCGTATACGTGCTGTCATGCGGTCGCCTCGGAACGGTCGTAGCCCCGAAGCGTAAACACTTTCAGCGTTTGACCCCCACCACTGAGCATAGAGAAGGAGAGACGGGAGGCAGCGGGCACACAGAGACTAATAGAATAAGAGCAACGTTAAATCGAAATAGGCTCACGTTCTCTCGATCTTTCTCATTTACTTCTCTTCTTTCTTGGATCGTCTCGCCGGGACTGACGCGTGCGTTTGGAGAGGCTGGGGGAGGAAAAGAGTTGCGGGGAGGGAAATTGCATGAGGAGGAGGTTATGAGGCTGTCTCTCACAAGACTGGTTCGAGCCTGGCTTTCTTTTTTATTTTTGTGGTTTCTAGTTTTCTTGCAAAAGGGCTTCACCACGGCGAAGCTAGGCGATCTCCTTCTACATAAGGTAAACGGATGGGCGTTGTGCCGGCCGAGGCAGGCTAGACGTGACCTGGGCCGAATTCGCCCACTGACTGTCTCATAGAAGCTGGGAAGGATTGTCGTCCGAAATCACACACATACACACACATAGAACTGCGGTGATGGAACTGGCTGCTCACACCACCGCATCGAAAAAAAAAAGTGGTGTAGATTCCCTAGGGATATAGCAACTTTTTACTGCCACCTTCACACAGAATTTTCTTGTTGTCTAGACGTAGTCAGGCTGGAAAATATGAACACAAACTGGCAGAACCGAGTAACAAAGAGCTGGAATCGAATAGCAGGCGACGTTTGCACATTCGACTAATAATGCGCATACATAGCATGTATATTTACGCAGTACCTGTGATCAGGCCGGTCAGTGGTTCTTATTACAGCAAGCGTATGTGCAGGCACGGTCTGATCACCTTACTCAGAGGGGTGCGAAGGTCGTTTCGCTGCATTCGACGTACCGCCGGGACCCCAGCGCGGCTCGCTATTTGGTTTTATCAATATGCTTGATTTATAGGTACCGGTTAGCGCGGACTGTCGGTGCCAGAGACCTTAACTGCAGATGACGTGAAAGGATAACGTCGGCTACGAAACCGGTAGACGCGGAAACGGATAGTCTAACCGCAGGTTCAAGATGCAGGAGAATCAGACACTGGTACACAGCGTTTGCTTTCAATGGCCGCCTTAAGAGAACTTCCATGCTCATCGATTGCCGAGGTTGACGCTTGATATAACGTGTTATCTAAGCCGCTTGCTGCGCAGTCGTCTTCGACCTCAGCCTTTATATAAAATCTATGGCTCAAAGTAGTGGAGGCCAAATGTAAACAACGTTTGGAGTTGTTTCAAGGAAGTCGTTGCATATTACAGCTTGCGTGCTTCACTATCAATCGTGTCGGAAAAAAACACCAATGTGTTACTTTATGCGCGCGCGTCCTCCTCATGCGGTGTTCCTTAGCATGGTGGCGACGAGTAATTGTTACCTAGAGCCACTCAATGTGACTGACGCCAGGTCTTTTATGCATTTGTCTTACCCCCGTCCCCTTTCTCTCTACATTCTCTTGTTATTGTTTGCTTTCTTCACTCTTTCCAAGGACAGAATAGTTGACCAGATATTCGTTTTCGGCCACCATTCCTCTTTACATCACCTCATTCGCAACTTACGTACAAGCTCTGACAAGCGCACTGCTCTCCATTCTGTTGTGGCTTTGATGAAAAGTCTTTGTGCGATACATGAGATATACTCCGTATTATGGTAAAACATAATACGTTCACAAAAAAGAAGAAATAAATTGGACAAGAAATGTTTTAACTGCTCCGCTCAAAGAAAGTAAACGTGCTTGTTTAGGCGCCCTTCATAATTCAAGAAGAAGCACCCGCACTTAAATTTTCTCTGAATCTATAACCATAAAATTTATCTAAAAAAACGGATTTCATCTACATGCTGTGTGTGATAGGCAGGTTTGAAGAAGGTGCAAGCGCACGATGACGTATCGCTTCCAACATCTCGAATCGAGATATAGGTCTCAAACCTTGGCTTACATCGAGAGGTGTTCGCTTTAGTGAAAGCGCATACAAACGTGGGAGCACTAAGCCTTACAAGGACAAAAAAAATAAAAACAAAAGCCGGCAGGATCCGACACATTGTGCGAATCGAAGTAATGCGAAGCAGCCAGCAAGGAGCAAATCATGCTGTACATAACATGCATGTCATGATTTACAGGTTAGGACCTGTCATTTATGTTCCTGATACAGTCACATCACGCAATACCAATCTTGGTGTATATTAAGCTAACAAAATGGCAGTGAGCGCACCATGACCATCTCATGTAAATCACGTTGTACATGGCAGGCATGTCGAAAATTTCATGTTACCACCTGTCATTTATGCTCTTCTTAGAGACCTGTCACGCAATTCCAAATTAAGTGTATATCACGGTAGCTAACTGGCTGCAAGCGCGAAATGAGCGTGGCATTGAAGTCGAGCTGATATGACGTGTCATGATTTTCATAATACCACTTGTCATTGATGTTCGTCACGCAAGCAGGTCGCGCAATACCAAAATTGGTTTATATCAAGCTTGCGAAACGTCCGTCATCACTCCATGACAGAAGCATGTAAATCCTGTTGCACATGACATGGATGTCGTGATTTTCGCTTTACCATTTGTCCTTAATGTTCGTCATACAGACAAGTGGTGGAATACCAAATTTAGTGTATATCAAGCTAGTGAACTGGCTGCAAGCGCATCATGAGCGAGGCATGCAAGTGATGTTGTGCATGACTATCATGGTTTTCATATCACTTGTCATTTATGTTCCTCATACAGTCAGGTCGTGCAATACCTAATTTGGTGTATATCAAGCTAGTGAAACGGCCCGTAAGCGCACCATGAGCATGGCATGTAAATCATGTTGTACATGACATGGATGTCATGATTTTCATTTCACCATCTGTCATTAATATTCGTCATACAGACACATTGCGCAATACCAGGTTTAGTGTGTATCGCTCCTGGAGAAATAGCCGCAAGCACACCATGGGCGTGGCATGTAAATCATGGTGACATAATATAAAGCTCATGATTTTCATATTAACAATGCTGATTTAAATTCGTCATACACTCACGTCGTGCGTTACCAATTTTGGTGTCTATCGATAAAGCTAGCGAAACGTCCGTCACCACTCCATGAGCGTGGCATGTAAATCATGAAATGCATGTTACGATTGTCATCTTACCATCTGTAATTAATGTTCATTATACAGTGACGTCACCCAAGACCAAACTTGGTGCACGTCCAAGCTAGCGAAGCAGCCATGAACGCACCATAAGCATGACATATATGTCATGCTATACATGACATGTACGTCATGATTTTCGTATTATCTGTCATTTATGTTAGTCATACAGAAATGTCTCGTCATGCCAATTTTGGTATATATCAAGTTAACGAAATGGCCGCTAGAGCACCACGGCCATGGCATGTAAACCATGCTGCTCATGTCAAGTACGTCATGATTTCCATGATATGGACCAGTCAATGATGTTCATAATACAGTCATGTTATGACGCACAAATTTTGGTATAAATCTTATTAACGATATGGTCAGGAGAGGAAAAAGTCGTTGGCGGCAAAATAGATAGATACGCTCAAAGCCACCGAAGTTCGCTAAGAAATGCTTCGCATTTCAAAATAAAGCACCACGACAAAAATAAAGGAATGTATACATCTCTTATACATCTCTTACGGTCTTTTGTGTCATCGACCGCTATCCTATTCCTAAGTCTAGCCTGCCTGTCAGTTGAAACTGCTGAAGCGGCCCTTTTTCTGCATTTTCTTTTGTTCAACTTTCTTGGCGGCCTTCTAGTACCTGCCACGTCTAGGAAGCCTTATTTTTAGTTTCGCCCTCACGCAGAGAGTACGGACTTTGACGCCTTAAAGATAAACAAGCGTTAGTCGAGGTTTCCGGCCTCCGTAGCGAAAGAAGGGGCGATGCAGAGAAGATCGGGTGATGACCCGGCTAAAGCAAGAGGAGTGCACGGAGTGTAAGGAGACGCGCTCGGGAGT
>JALIZH010003981.1:0-16144 GCA_030522465.1 Rhipicephalus appendiculatus | reverse complement strand
TCCCATGACTGCTTCTACCGAACGCCTTCATCAATTCGGCGTGCACCATACGCTGGACGAAATCATCGAAACACAGGAATCAGCCCAGCTGGCTCGACTATCCTGCTCTTCGGCAGGGTGGAAAAGCTTATTCATTCTGGATCTCAATTCTGCGTTCGCAGAAGAGCAAAGTCATGGATTCGCCAAGGAGCTAAGGGAAAATATTCTTGTTGCGCCGATCCCTCGCAAAGCGCACCCTCAGCACAATGAGGGAAGGCATAGAGCACGAGTGATTGCGATACTGAAGATCGCCGATTATCCCCAATCGGTTTACTTCGTAGTTGCGGCACAATATAGACGTTAATTAATTCACTTTGCTGTATGGGCAATAGATAACAGAGGTGATGCAATCTCGTTCGCCTCCGTGACCGGAACTACCACTTATAAAGCGGAAAAGGTTGCTATTGCTTTGGCACTTTTGCATGAGAATAGAACGGTGGCCAGGGCGTTTGCCTTGGGCTCCATAGCAAAAAAAGGCCGATTACGTTCTTAAGAACAAGGCAATAACTATGCACATGATAACATGGTTCTCGGCTTCTTGGATAATTGCGCTTTTTATCGTACGAGGACGGACTGAATAAACCACAAACACAGAGCGCAGACTAACAACTGTTTTAGGGGCGAAGCTCCTTATCCCGTGGGTCGTGCGTCCCATGTTTGTAGTAGTAGCCACCTGCTGATGACGATGACGATCGCGATACCATACAACACGTCAGCGTGCCATACAACACATCAGCGTCATAACGATGACACTGATGACGATGACGATCGCGATGCCACCACATCGAATGTACCCACTATGCGTCATAACGATGACGCTGATGACGATGATGATCGCGATGTCATACAACACATGGCATCGCGATATGGTCTCACATGCATATCGTTGGACCACATGCAACCAACAACCATCACGTCTTTGATGATGTACCTCCGGAGCTTCGCCCACTCATCATCATTCACTCCGCGGATATGCTGTGTTTTTTTATTTCCTCACATTTCCTCGTATATATACACGCAGGAAGGCATCGCAAAAACCCGATGCAAGATCAAAATATTCAAATGGGCATGCGCGTAACAAAAATTATTTTGTTCCAATGAAGTGAATTTCTCTTGATGAAAGATTAATGGATGGTGCGCTGATACATTCGTCGGCATGTGCCTGTGTCATCATATAAGACTCGGTTATTACTCGTTCCATTTTATCGCGAACCTGCGACAAGATTGTGGTTTTCTCGAAAAGCGGCTCACATTTACACTGCGCGACATATGTTGCTAGATTTCCGAAAAAGCAAGACCAATAGTTCTGCCATATATCCACACAGTTTCACATAAGCTAAAAAAGATTCCAAATGCACAACACGTTGAACGGGTTTTCTCGGCTCCGGAAAAACTTATTGGAATGTGTCGAAGGGTAAACGGCTGCGAGGAAAGAAGCCAGAGTAACAATTGCGGCATCAACCATGTTAGAAAATTTGTGGCTTGCAATAAGGAAGTAGTTTACGACATTCCCTTGACATGTGGTAGGAAATACGTCGGACAGACGGAAAGATGTTTAAATACAAGATTAAGAGAGCATCGAAATAACTGTGAACTAATCACGCATCCGGGAAATCTAGCAACATATGTCGCGCAGTGTAAATGTGAGCCGCTTTTCGAGAAAACCACAATCTTGTCGCAGGTTCGCGATAAAATGGAACGAGTAATAACCGAGTCTTATATGATGACACAGGCACATGCCGACGAATGTATCAGCGCACCATCCATTAATCTTTCATCAAGAGAAATTCACTTCATTGGAACAAAATAATTTTTGTTATGCGCATGCCCATTTGAATATTTTTATCTTGCATCGGGTTTTTGCGATGCCTTCCTGTGTGTATATATACGAGGAAATGTGACGAAATAAAACAGTTGTTAGTCTGCGCTCTGTGTTTGTGGTTTATTCAGTCCGTCCTCGTACGATAAAAAGCGCAATTATCCGAGATGCAACACCAACTAGCCCATGTAGCTGCTCTTGGTTCTCGGCACACTTCGGTCAAAACTTGGACTTGTTCGCCAGCCTCAACGACATTTTTATCTTGAAAGAAAAGTATCCTTGTCCGTCACCGACAAATTGAGAAGTATACAAATAAAATAAATTCAAAATTTTCGGGCCCGAGCGAGGATCGAACCAAGGTCGTCTGTGTGAGAAGCAGGTGTTCTACCACTGAGCCACGATATTCGTCGCAACTGCTTTGGAAAAAAAAAACGGCAGATTCCACGCACTGTGGGAATCGATGTAATGCGAAGCAGCCAGCAAGGAACAAATCATGCTCTACATAATATGCATGTCATGATTTACATGTTGGGACCTGTCATTTATGTTCGTCATACACTCACGTCACGCAATACCAATTTTGGTGCACATCAAGCTAGCGAACTGGACGCGAACGTACCATGAGCGTGGCATGTAACTGCATGCGCAGATTTTCATGTTACCACCTGCCACTTATGTTCGGTATACAGTTATGTCCCGCAAAAATTGAAGAACACTTTGTAAATTCCAAGGTGTATGCGGTGAAACCTTGTGGCCATTCGACTGATTATGCCATGTCTTCTTTTTCTTTTACATTCTCAGTGGGATGGCACACAAACGGAATGTGTGCGTGTTCTCTTTTTTTTTTTACCGCGAATCGCAGCGAGACGCGAGACTAATCTGCCTCCGTTTCGCGTGCGTTCGTTTTCTCGCGCTTTGCGCATCGTGCAAAGCCATCCGCGTTCCAGCGGATAAATTGACGGACACTTTGTAAATTCCAAAGTGTGTTCCGCGAACGCCTGTGCCCATTGAGACGGGGTCGGTCAGAATGGAACTCGATGCGCGCGTCTCCCTCCTTGCATGATTGGACATGCGGGGTAAAGCGACAAAGCAAAAGCGCGAGCGCTGTAGAATCCGACGTGACCGGCGTCCGTTTGCGCGCCCCGGCGGCCACCTGGCACCGTGCCAGGGCATGGACGGACGGACGGACGGACGTGAGCATGAGAGATTGAAGGATTTTACCTTAATTTGATGTATATCAAGCTAGCGAAACGGGTGTGAGAATGCCATGAGCGTTGCAAGTCGTGTTGCACATGACATGTCATGATTTCCATATTACCATTTGTCATTTATGTTCGTCATACAGTCACGTCACGCAATACCAAATTTGGTGTATATCAAGCTAGCGAAATGGCCACGAGAGTACCATACGCGTGGACTGCAAGTCATGTCGCACATGACATGTCATGATATCCATATCACCACTTGTCATTTATGTTCGTCATACAGTCACGTCACACAATACCACATTTCGTGTATATCAAGCTAGCGAAACCGCCGTTAGCGCACCATGGGCGTGGCATGTAAATCATGTGTTACATGACATGCGCGTCATGATTTGCATATTACCACCTGTCATTTATGTTGGTCATGCAGAAATGTTTGATCGTACCAATTTTTTGGATATATCAAGTTAAGAAAACGGCCTCAGGAGCAGTATGGCCATGGCGTGTAAATCATACTTTTCATGACAATTCAATCATGATTTTCATGATATGAATAGTCATTCATGTTCGTCATACAGTCATGTTATGCCGTACCAATTTTGGCGTAAATCCCATAAACGATACGGCCAGGAGAGCACAATGTCGTAGGCGGCTAGATAGATAGATTGATAGATAGATCACACACAAACACACACACACACACACACACACACACACACACACACACACACACACACACATACACACTGTAGCTGAGCGCAGAAAAGTAGTCGAACGTGTAGTAGCAAACTGCCGTGAATGCAACTTGAGCACCTGGTGTGTCCAATCCAAAGGTCGCCTTAATGTTTTAAGGCCGCTGCTTCGATCGTCTCTTCTCGACATTGGGCTTTACAAATGATAGAAGCGAAATTGGTTCAACGCATCTAATACTGCGGCCGCTCCAAGGCCCCGAAAATCGTCGCGTCAATTGGACGAAGGCAATAACGAAATCGTAGCTGTCGGCAAGATTCAGGCATGAACCAAACTTTTCTAACTAATATTTGTACTTTTTCCGGCTCCCTCGTCAATCGCTGCACTTGATAACCATCGTGACTTGACGATCTGGGAAGCATAAAGCACTCGCAGCGCTCAACATAGCATGAGAAACAGCAGTGCTGACTACATGGCAAAAGCTGGTTAGTGACGTCACTGTCATTCGCGGATACATGATAGTGGTTTGTAGTAAGAGCGCTACCCACAGCCAAAACCGAAACCGAAGAAGACGACGGAGTGCTCGCGAGAGAGGCCAGCGTGAGCGCGTGAGCTGGAGCTGCTTCATTGGAATACAGTAACAGGAACGTCTGCGAGGCCCTCTGCGAATTCTTGAGTGACACAAGGAGATTACCTTGCTAAATCACTGCTCAGCTTTCTCCCCGAACCAAACCAAATTGAGGACTTCATTATTAATCAGCATTAAATTAACCTACTCAAGAATCATGTATTGGGGATAACTTTGAAGTATATATTAAAAAAAAAATCTATCAATCTCTGTCGTTATTGAAATTTGTTTTGTTTCTCGAGAAATTACTATATTCAAATTAAAAAAAAAAAGAATTATTTTCCTTTCCTCTGCCTAGCCCATTTTTTTTTTCTTCACTTAGTTTAACCGCCGGCTTCTTGGCCAATCCCCCGTGGTGGGTAAGAGCCAGCATTGAGGAGCAAGCAAGCAAGCAAGAACATCGACGGGCGGAGGAAGAACGCGGCCAGCTAGCAAGAGCGCAAGGCGTTGGGCCTCAGGGACCGAACGGACCGAGCCGGTGTCACCAAACCAGCCGGGACGAGCGTGGCGTGTTCCTGAGGCGAGTGGCGGTTCCGGGCCAGGCCTGACTTGCTGTTCCTGTGGCGGACGAGCGTGCGGGCCAGGGCGAGCGGCTGATCCTGTCCAGACTCGGGTCCGGCACAACCAGTCGCCGAGATCGTGGCCACGGTGCCACGTCAGAGCCGGTCCGGCACAACCGACAATTGAAGGTGCGACCTCGGTGTTGCATCGGCCGCAGCCTGGACCCGCTTGTTCCGGTACGAGCAGCTGACGGTCTGCTCGTGCGCTCCAGTGCACTTGACAGCACACCTACCGTGGCGAGGTTGCGTCGTCGGCACCATCGTCTCACCGGTACCGTGAGTGACGTCCGACGGACTTTACAGACTTCCGAGTAGTGAGGACGCGCCGGGTACTCGCGTGTGTGGGCGGGAGGACAGTAAGGACTGAGCTATAGAAAGCGGCATTGTATTGTACAGATATCGGGAGTGTGTCTAATTGTGTTTGTGTGTCAAGTCGATAAATGTTTCTTGTCCTTGTCTTGGTTTTCTGCGTCTGAGGGCCCAAGAACCACCACATGGTTCTTCACAAGCATACCGAGCACGAAATGGGCTGCGAAGTACTCTTTGAAATCCAAACTGCCACTGATCGTAATATATCTGTACATAATTAAAAGGAGCGAACTTGGACGTTTTGGTTAAGCATGATGGAATACATAGCGCAAGTAAACAACGGGGAGACAGCGCTCTGTTCGTTCCCTTCCTGTGTCCCCGTTGTTTACTTGCGCTGTGTGTTTCTTCATATAATCAAACATTCGTCTCGTGGTGGTACAAATGAGGCGCGGCGGGCTGCTTGAGGTCAGTGGAGCCCTGGACTAGGGGCCCCACCCACCTGTTTCTCTTACCTTTTAAGGCGAAAGCCTTTAATGTCTCATACTCACGTCCGTCTGTCCGTCCGTCTGTCCGTTCGTCTGTCCGTCCATCCGTCCGTCCGTCCGTCTGTCTGTCTGTCTGTCTGTCTGTCCGTCCATGTCCGTCCGTCCCGTCCATCCGAGCTCTGGCACGGAGCCAGGTGGCCGCCGGGATGCGCATGCGCAAACGGACGCCGGTCGCGACGGACTCTACAGCGCTCGCTCTTTGCTTGCGTAGCTTCGCTGTGCCCAGCGTTTGCAATCATTCTGACCGACGCCGTCTCAATGGACACAGGCGTTCACGGAATACACCTTCGATTTTACAAAGGGCCCGTCAATTTAAGCGCTGGAACGCTATGGCGTTTGCACGATGCACAAAGCGCGAGAAAATACTAACGCATGCAAACGGAGGAAGATTAGTCTCGCGTCTCGCTGCGACTCGCGGTAAAAAAATTTAAAAGAAAACGCGCACACATTCGCTTTGAGTGTTATCCCACTGAGAGTGTAAAAGAAAAAAGACATGGCATAGGCAGTGTAACGGCCACACGCTTTCGCCGAACACACTTTAGAATGTACAAAGTGTCCTTCAATTTTTTTTCCTTCATTAAACGTTTTTCTATCCATCTATCTTGCTGCGATTAACGAGTCAGACGCCAATGATTACAGGCGAAAAACAGGCGCAAATATTGTGTCAGCACTCCTTTAAAGTGTCGATCTGTCTATACTATTCAAACGGAAGATTCTTTTTTTGTATAGGTGTAAATTATAAAACCAGACTGAGCGCTTCATTTTGTATTTGTGTTAAAAGGGCACCTAAATAACATCTGAATATACAAAGAATGACGTATACAAAAATATGTGATGCCAGCATTCCATTCACCTGCTATCAGCGCAAAATAAGCTTTGCAATGGTTCGTATACGAAGGGTATCATTTGCAGACTGCATCCTACCATGCTTTGCATCGCAGTCCCACGGCCGTTCCGCCTTGTCTCGCATGACTGTCGGGCACAATCCACTGTGTTCACTTCGTTTGTACACTTTTGACTGCGCAAGAGGAGTTGACATCGTTGAGCTCAGGAACGCGAAATCCTGATAGGCTCTACGCTTACTCAGGCATTGTACATGTGGTTTATGAAAAAATAAGTGGCCAAAAGGAGATAACGCCAGCAGGGAGGGTAGTGACTTCGAGAAAGAAACCCCTATCTCGTCTTCGCACTCAGAGTGGCTTAGGAGCCCTTCAAACAAAAAATACGGTGGTGGATATTGTTCCACAGAAAAAAAAATTTACTTGTTTTTGCTTAAACATACTTGCGGGCTAGTTGGTAAGTTCAGCGCTTCTGTCTTCCCTTTGTATACGTGTTCGTTGTGTAACCTGGTGTGCGCTGCTATATGCCGTTTTGCTTTTCATCTGTTTTTCTTTCTTTTTTTTTTTGCAGGCTTGCGATGGCAATGCTGGCGGAATTGAATGTGGAAATGGCAACTGCACGTGCGCTCTGGTGATCAATGGAACCGCCAACGCGTACAAGTGCCAATACGCTAGCTCATAGAGGTCATGTTCTACGGAAAAATGAAATAAACGTATTTTCATATTGGAAAACCAACACGTTAGCCTTGATTCACCATGAAAATTTTACCAATTATCTCCACTTGCAAATATATGACAAGTATAGGCAGGAAAAGGAACTAACTAACTCACATTTCAAGTATAATTTGGTTGCCCTGCCAAGAGTAGCTTAGAGGGCGACACCGGCTGTAAGTTTACTAATCTGTGCCGAACATCAGAGAGTGTTCTAAGTCGCAATGTAGTTCGCGGTATTACGAATGCGCAGTTTCCGGGTCTAAGTATTTCCAATTTACGTAAAGTGTTGAGGTATTCAAGCGAACGTGTGCCCAGAAGCATTTTGCAGCGGAGCTGTTAGTTTTTCGTTATGTCGCATGGTGATACCAGGAAACTATTATCATAAAAATGTGGCACGTGCTCTCTTCTTCATCTTCATCCTCTTCAGATTGAGCTACGCTCCCAGAATTTCTGCGCCGGTTTGTTCAGAGTGGGATGCAGTAACTCTGATCGGCGAGAGAACGAGTGCATAGAGCAGAGGTCTCAAACTCACCTCAGCCAGCGGGCCGCAGTCACGCAATTTAGTCCCGCAAGGGCCGGGGCAGTGAAGAAGGTAGAAGCGGGGGGTGCGGGGGGGGGGGGGGGGGGTTGGATTTGTACGCAAAAGCTGCCATTTGAAAGAAAATTTTCCCATATCTCATATACAGGTAATTTCTGAAGGAGGTTCGGTGCCAGGATTCCAAAAACACGTCGATACCGATCTCGAAAATGACTCAAATCTGGACGCCGATTATGAAATATAATTTTTAGATGTGAAGCATCTTATGGCGAAGCTTAATCCGGTGGTGGTGGTGGTGGTGGTGGTGGTGTGCCGCGTGCCCACCCTTACTGCGCATGCGCAAACAGCTAAAGAAAAAAATAAAAATAAAAAACCTCCTCTCCCCCTCCCTCTCCTCTAGGCATCCCTCCCCACGGCAACCACACCTTCACTGCGCATGCGCCTCCCTTCCTCTCTCCCCTCTTACACTCCCCCCTCTCTCCATCCCTGCCCGCGGCGTCTAACTCCCCCTGCGCATGCGCGTCCCCCCCTCTCTCTCCTCTCCTACGCTCCCCCTCTCTCCTCTACGCATCCCTGCCCACGGCGTTCACACTCCCCACTGCGCATGCGTGTCACCCCCTTTCTCTCCTCTCCTCCGCTTCCCCCTCTCTCGCCTCGCGACGCCGACGCAGGCAGCGTCTGCTAGCGAGTTTCTTGGTTGAAAAAACCGACTGCTCGCGCTGCACAACCGTTCACTGGCCATCCCGTATATATGGCAATGGATCTTGACCTCCAAGGTGGTGCCGGTGGAAGATTTCGCCTTTGCGTTGTTGAACAATAAAAATTCGCAGCGTGCGCGTTAACTAAAAAGCGGAGTGCGGGTCTCTGTGTCCAGTCGGAGTCTTCTGTCTCTCATTGCCCATTAGCAGCGATTGGCATGTTCCAGTAGGAAACACTGTTCCATCACTGCCTGCTTTGCGCCTCCCCAGTTTTCTCTCCTGCGCAACGCTGCGATGAGCGCCAGCGTCAACGCCGCCGCCAGTGTAAGCGTTAGCGCCCGCTGCTTCACATCTACACATGGTTCCCTTTAGCGGGGAGATGGTGTAATTTTGTATCACGGTTATGTTTCAAATCAAAATGAACCCATGGGATGCCTCACGCAACAATGCGTTAAACCAGTCACGTCTGTGTACCTCAGGAACATAGTTCATAAGAAAAATAAAATAAAATACGAGGGGCAAAGACAGTCATGTGAGGGCCGCGGGCCGCAACCGAGGCCTGGCGGGCCGCATGCGGCCCGCGGGCCCGCGTGTTTGAGACCCCTGGCATAGAGTGTTATGATCGGACTTTACGGCTTGGCACCGCTTGGACGCGGGGAATGATTTCGGCAAAGTCTGCCCTGCTTTATTCCGGGTCAATGTTCCCCGATGTGCACCTGAAGCGGCGACAACACGGCAGTCGTGCCCCGAACCCTTCAGGGCTGTCAGCGCACCTCGACAAACCATTTGGACACACCCGACCGACTTTGACGGTTCTGTGGCCTAGGAGGAGCTGTTTGCAGCTCAGGCTGCTTGAAAAGGGTGGTCATTTCTGCGCTGCTTTGTTCATTGTGCTACGAGATGCATCTGACAAGTAGCCGAGAACCTGGCATCCGTCTTCAGGCACGTTTGCCACACTCCGTGGTGCGTTCATGGCTTTATGACCGCCCAGTGGCTAGCCATCACATGCATCAGGGTCACGATCGAGAAGAGGAATTACTGCACGTGACTACACTGCTGGTTTGCACGTGCGACACCTCCAACAGGTCATTGTACTATGCTGTGCGGTGCTGTGCCATGCTGTATGAGCAGGCAAGAGGAGAAGACGTGCGTGGTCGAAGTTCCGCAGCGTTGCACGCGATGTGTGAAGCGGAGGTTATATACAAAATAGTCTCAGCCAGTTCTTTCTGAACAATGAGTGACGCTACTGGTGCAAGTGGGTTGTCTGCCCCTGCTCCTGAACGAGTTTACCGAGCTGAGGCTCAACGCCTCCGACGCCAGAATCCAGAGGAGAGCGCCGCCGAAGCAGAAGCAAAGCGCCGTTGCCGTGAAGACCCTGGAGAGACTTTAATATAGACATAAAAAACAAAGAACTTCCTACCATGCGTGAGAACATCCCTATCCTCTCCGTCGTAACTCATCCCACTTATGTGACGACCTCGCCGAACACTTCCACAGTACTTGTCTGTGAGAATCAGGCATTGGTGCAGCAAGTCGAACATATCTCCACTCACTTCTCCTACCACAAAGCTTCCTTCATTACAATAAAAGACTGGCAGACGTGTGTTCCCTAGAGAGATAATCGTGGAAAACAAATACTGTTATGCAACTGTACATACATACGTGCCTCTCTCAAATTGCTCGTCTCAACTTATCGCAGAATCAAAACACCTAAACAGCTGCGCTCAGAATTCGCATTAGACAGTATCGCAATTGTCAGTGATTTTTTTTTAACTCCGAACAACGGAATTCAACCGATGGAGGAGGCTTGACAACCGGAAACGTGGTATATACCAGTATTTTGCTACAACGCAGACATGGAAGCGCGAACCCAAACGCTGCAGTCAGTGATCAAAACCGGGCCGGCAAGTCATTGTGAGTACGCCAAGGCCGTAGAACAGTCATAACAAGAAGCCCATGCCATTCATGAAGATGTACACTTAGAAGGCTAGCACACAACACCAGCAGCATTGACTCCGAACGTCCTCCGAACGTGCACCAGTAGCATCGACTCCGAACTCCGCTCGATTTCGAGGAGCAATTTGCTTGAGCTTTCAGTGCAAACGGTTTTATCAACTTTTCCACTATTTTTAAATAACTCGAACTAGTCAGACACATCGGCAAAGTCCAGCAGCCTTAAGTAGCGAGCGCATGCGCCCAGCGCGGCGCCCGAGTCCGCCTGCTGACGTAACACGCACGATGGCACCACTCAAAGATCTAGGGGCGAATATCCATCTTTCTTTCTCCGTCCACTTCGTCGTGGTGTACGGTAGCAAACCAGATGTTTTAATTCCGGTTGCACTCCCGCTCGTTCCCTCTTCGATCTCTCTCTTCCCTAACTTTGTGGTTTGTGGGTGTTTGACAGTTCACGGAAGTCGCATCAATTTAAGCCAGCAGTAAAGGTCAGTTATGCATCAGAAACAGTATATACCTTTGCACAAAACGTGGATAAACGAAAATACCGGCTGTTTCCTTTTTTCTGCTCCAGTACCTCATTGTGTATAGTGAGGAATGAAGACAACGACAAGGCACAACCATCATCACGAAAGAAGGGCACCACGAGATCCGCACTCGAGCTCCACCATCTTCTTCGCTCTGTGGCTAGTTTTCCAATCGACCAGCTGTTCGTCGAGCTCGCCCAATAAACCTCCTTACATTTGGTGGAGGTTTTTGTTATATGATAAGATCGTTTCAGCATTTCGCATGTGTTTGTAAATTGCCATCGAAGTTATGGGCCCCAAATTACAGCTTCGTCATAAGCGCAACTCTAAACTGGCAAGCAGTAAAAACTTACCATCCCACTGCAGCAAAATGAAATGCTAGACCATAAGTTATATGTTGTATGCGACCAATGAAAATACATTGTTTCGCGCTGTCATCATAATGAACAGCCAAAATTTCGTCGAATAGTATTTATGCAGATCTGCATGTGTTAGCGCACATTTCAATACAATTTTCTCGATACCCTCTCCACAATTTGTACGTTGAGACTTGATCAACTTCCTGTAGTACGTTACATCGTTGCACTGTGTTAAAGGGACACTAAAGGGAAATATTAAGTCGACATTGATTGATGAAATAGCGGTCGAGAAACCTCGTAGTGCTACTTTCGTGCCAAGGAAATGCTTATTTTGAAATAAAATCACGTTTTAGTGGTCCACATCGCGCCAGCGCACTTCAAATCACCCGAGGAATCTCTGATGTCACTGTTTCCGTGCCCAACGTTGCCCGCCTTTACTGCGCGGCCGCCGACACCAGCAGCAGCAGAGCGAAAGTAGCGGGAGCCACAGCAACAACAACGGCCATTGAACAATACTCTGCTTGCTTGGTGCAACTGGGCTCCGCTAGATGGCGCCACCTATCCAGCCTAACCAAGCGAAAACGCAATTTTTGAACCACTCGCCCCTTTCCCCATAGTAACGCCAGGCGGTTCCTTTTTCTATGAATCAAACAGAAACGGACAAGGAGCATTTTATTACGTGTTGTAATGCACGGGAGATTCTTTTTACTACACCTGGTTTTATTACCAGTGATTAATTGTAGCCGGCAGCTGTGATGTCATTGGGATCGTTTCCTAGATGTCCCACTCGTAGCGCATGTGGTGTCATACATTTGCCTTAATTTCTCGATTAGTAGAGCACTGCTGTTGATAATATTGACGTTTTAGAAATTCCCAAACATTGATCTTTCACTCTGACGCAAATTGTTATTTGCCTTTAGTGTCCCTTTAACGCTATATGGTTCAGATGTTAGTGAGTCGGCTTTGTCCTGAACTTTCCCAGCGCACATGGTGCTAATGGCACTTACGCTGACATATGCAAGATTAAATACTAGAAACGCTCCTTATTAAGGTAAATTATAAAGAAAACGACTGCGAATGTCAAATGTCTGGGGGTTGACAAATTACACACATTGCTTTTGCATGCAGGGCTAATGTAACCATAAGTGTAGTTAGGTTTGAGGTTGTTGTTATTGGTATCGGCAGCCCCCTTGGTGATCCAAGTGCTCGCTGGCAACGCGAAGGAAGAGCCAGAGTCAGGTTGAAGGCAGCGTTTATTCAACGCGACCGTCCGCTTGGGCCGCGCCCAACGAACTCTCCTCTGTTCCGTCTTGCACACGCCCATTCCCGCTCAGTTGCAAAACAATCATACAAACAGTGTACAGGCTCCCCTCTACTTGCTCTCTGCAAGGAGAAAAGGAATTCGCGGGACGCTCTCCTTTGGCAGAACCACCCGCGCTGACCATTATCGCCGACGGACGTAACCCGATACCCCGCTTCTGCCCTTCAGTCGCTTCGGCCTCATGGCCCGGACCGCGGCGCTCGCCTGACCGTCCCGAGAATCCGCTGCGGTGGTTCGCCTCCCTGACATAAACTCTCGAAGCAATAATTCCGGGAAACCTACCATCGCTTTCTAGCCGCCTCCCGCGACGACCCCCCTGTGGTGTCGGCGCCACGTATCCGCGTCCTCTGCGACCTCACAGCTCGAAAACATAGCCAGCAGCAGCCCGCTAACACATTCTGAGAAGCTCACACACTGTGAGACTGACTGGTGTACTTGAACTTTCGTCACAAAATTATTTTACAGCAAAAACTCTCATGAGAACACAATAACCACCGTTTTTCGTGCCGTAGTTGTCCATCACCGCCGCCACTGTCGGTGTCCGTAACCCCTATTGCGCGAAATAAGAAAAAAAAACACGAAATAAAAAGAAACACCCAGAATGGAACAGCGTTCGATCCAGGGCACTCTCTGTGCCATCCCACTATTCTACCACAGGGTCATGATGGTGCTTGACACTCCTTGGCAAAAAAGACCCCATACAGGCTTCATATCGGGAAGGAACCGTCACACAATGCGAATTTTGTGACCAGGTATCCCACAATGCGAATGGCGCAACGAGTGGGTCGTTCCATTCTGCAAACTCATTACAAAAGGTTCAGCCATAATTCTTCATCGTCATCAGCCACAGCATCAACAATGTACACATAATGCTTTACAGGTGTGTCGCAGGTACCACATGTCTCCGAAGAATGACGAATAATAGTATATTGCCATCAGAAGCCCCAAGAAGGAGGATCAGCTTTGGGCCATCCAGAGTCAGGCTTAGCCTGCCCGTCCCAACGTGGGAGAAGCCCCCTGCGTGCTAGTCGCGTCTCTCAGGACTATAAATAAAGTTCCACCATCCATCCATCCATCCATCCTACTTCACAAAAATTATGATTTATGGCGTAGTGGGTACCTTACAAGTGCACTTGATTTAGCTGCCCCGAGGGAGTTTACAACGGGCTCTAGAATATTGCCTGGATTCTTGAGCACTCACCACCCAGACGAGCGAGGATCCCATCGTGGTCTTCACCGACTCACAAACAGCGGTACGGAACTACCTGAAAGGCAGGGTCTCCACGGTGGCGTTTAGATACTGAAACGCACGGACACTCCTCCGCCCTACACATGCATCGTGTGGGTCCCAGATCACGATGGTCTCGAGGGGAATGAAGCGACTCACACCGCGGCCCGCGAATGCGTCAACTGGGCCTCCCCGCAGGAGATCCGAGGCACCTCCCGCACAACAACACCAGCAGAAGAAAGAGAATCCGTACCCCTAACATATCATGCATTACAGCAGCATTGTCGGCTCGAACGCACGTTGCACCCTACGCCACATCCAAAACTCACAAGAGACGAAGGCACCGACTGCAGGGGCCTTTAAAGCAACACATTCACCAACGGCATCATATTGCAGCATATGAGACCAACGCTGCACAGCTACATCTGCCCACACTGCAATTTGGCAGACACTCTGGCACGCCTCCTACTGCAGTGCAAAGCAAGCGTCCCAGTGCTACAAGCAGAAGCAACAGACTGGTGATAGTTGCTTACAAAAGCTGTCATTGATTGACAATGATGAATAGGAGAATAGTCTCCGAGTTCAGTTAGCCGTAATTAATTAATTTTGACTACAAGGTTGAAATAGACTGATTTTATATAGGAGTCATTTTCTCTGTAAATGAAATTGTTAGGCCTAACAATGATATAGCAGACATTGGAGTGAACCTATTGCTTATGCAGGCTTGTTGTTATGAGCAGCTAAGTTTGTTTCAATATCAAAGGCCCATGCAAACTTCTAATCGTCAAGAACCAGTTTTATTCAGGTTTGTCATGACTAAATATCCAATGTAAACGCATTTTTCATCCATTATTATTTTTTTACAGATTGATGGTATGTTTGTTGCTATTTTTTGTCCCGCCATTGTAACACTAATGGGTCAATTCTTGATTAGCAGTGATCTCACCACTGTTTCTGGTTAAGATTCATGTAAGTATGCGTAATGAATGAATTAAGCCTTGCCATCTTTTAGCTTATCACGTCAATAATACATCCTATTATCACATAGCACTGTTTGGAGGAGCAAAGCAAGACATTATCAGTGCTTTCAATAATCTCAGTGGTTTGAAGGCGGTGATAGTGGAAATGGATCTACGAGGTCTTAAAGCGTTTTTCCTGCTGTTCACTATCAAGCCTTTGTTAGGTTTCAAGCCGACAAAACTGCCCCAACTCAGCTTCATTAAACACGTTCGCCTCGCCCTCCAGAAACTGGAATAAAAACCCTAGTACAGTGTGTTACGTCTGTACAGCCGCTCGTGGCTGTAGACGGTTTATTAAAGTACAGGAAACATAAACAAGTTCAGGAGCGTAGCCCAGGCGTTGGAGTCACTCCTGGCCAGCGTTCGACACAAGGCTCGCGCTCGTGCCACAGCGCCAGTACAGTCGCGCGCGCACTTCGTTGTTATCGTCTTCTAAGGCGACATGTCACTCTTCCTCCCTTAGACGAAGTCTCCATAGCGGTCTGGAGGTCGCCTAACCTCTGGCGGTCGCAGTTGCCGAGTGGTCACTGCCTGTGACGTCGACGGTTGCGAGGGAGTGTCGTCCTGCATCTCGGGCGAGTCAGGCGGTTGAGCAGCTGAGCTCGACGGCGTCTCTTCTGGCGTTGCGTCCAAGAGATCATCAGCTGCGCTCCAATCTGTCCGCGATTGGGTTGTTTGTCCGGTCTGACTCGTTTTCCTCATGTGATTGAGGTGACGCCGAACCTTTCCTTGGTCGCTTTTTACAAGCCAGGATCGTGGTCCGACGCGGTGCAGTATTTCACCTTCAATCCAATCTGGCTTTTTCAAAAACTGCCGGATAAGCACTCTATCCCCTATAGCGAAGCGGCGTGATTTTTGCAATGCCTCCTGGCTCTCAGGAATCTGCTTATCGGCCTCCCGCTTGAGAAGATCGAGATGGCAGGGCAATTCTCGTCCGAACATCGCTCTCGCAGGTGTCATTCCTGTGGCAGTGTGTATCGTAGTGTGTTGCCGATACAGAAATCTTGCAAGTCGGCACTGTATGGACTTGTCTGCATCCCTCAACAGCGCTCTTTTCAGCTCCGCCACATAGCGTTCTGCCTGGCCGTTTGTTGCCGGGTGGTACGCTGGTGAGGTTGCAGCCTGTATGCCGTTCGACGCATAGAACTGCTTC
>JALIZH010003977.1:0-24211 GCA_030522465.1 Rhipicephalus appendiculatus | reverse complement strand
CTGACTGATTGATTGATTGATTGATTGATTGAATGAATGAATGAATGAATGAATGAATGAATGAATGAATGAATGAATGAATGATTGATTGACTGAAGAGGGAGTAGGTGTGCGAGGGAGCATTTTTGTGCAACTCGCAAAAGTTTTGTCGACCCGATTTTTAAGGGCGCACGACTATTCTGCCAGTTGAAGGGATTAAGCCCCTGCTGAAAAGTCGAGCGTCAGGCTTCGTGAAAATTTTCCGTATTTGAGAAAAAATTGTAGTTGTTGATCACGCTTGTAAATCTAGAGAAGGAATCATAGTAATATAGAGACAAATCTTTACATATACTGCGAGGATTGTCTGTTCTTTTCTCTTTGCTTGGGTATGCCCGGACATACTGTATTAAGCTGTAGCTTTGCGCTCCATTGCTGCAGAGACTCTCACGCGATCTCTTTTTGCGTCCATTAATCTTTGGTGCTGCTCGGAACATGGAACGGCTTTTCTGCCACTACAGAATACGGGCTTTGTGTGCATGTGTTGGGGCGCTGCACATCTAGGCATGCGTGCACGTAGACCACCCAGGAATAAGCTGAGAGCAAAGTTATGTTTTCTTTTATTTCTCGTGTTTGCCACTTTGGTATCATCCTGTTTTTTTGTTTGTTCTTTCTTCCATAGTGCTCTGCTACAATACACGCGCACGTTCACCGGGTGGTGAAGTATTTTCGTGGTCAAAGAACAAAAGGGCTTCCGATGTCGATACGTAAGGCGAATGTCGTCATTTGTTTTCTTTTTCTTGCCTTCTCAGCAGCTGGTAGAAATTTGTGCGTGCTTCATTTTTATCTTTTTGCACACAGGACAGCAGAAGCAAGAGAAAAATGAAAAGATTTATCAATAGCGCTGCAGCGGCAGTGCGCTAATGTACAGCTGTCATTTTTATGAAAGGGAACACGCGAGCGCGTGGCCCGCGCGCTCCGGTGGTAGGGTTCCTCGATGCGCGCGCTCCCCTCCGCCGCCGTGGAGGGTGGAGACAACAGCGTCGTCTGCTACGGCGTCCGCCATTACGATGCCCTCTCCGCAGGCCGCCTATAGCCACGATAGGCAGCCAACGGGCGTCGCGCGGCTGCATGCACAGTTCGTTGCGTCAAAACGAGTGGTACTCAAACAACATGACAAAAATACAAAGTTTTTTTGCGTCGGGAGTGTGAAGGTCTCAGATTTCTATTCTCTAATCTTTGTTTTTAAAGCGACATTAGCAGCTGGAGTTGCTCGCAGCAGAAAACTACCGTCCACGCCAGCCACGTTAACACCTTCAATTAGCATCTTCTTGGGCTAGTCGGTAACTATTTATATTAATTAAAGATGCGAAACACACGCACCCAAGTCCCATGGCCTTTCATTGTGTCTGCGTGTTTTGTGCCTTCCACAAAAGTGTAAAAACAGTTTGCCTGCCGGTCGAAAACAGAAAAAAAAAAATCACGTGATATCACGAGAAAAGAGAAAAACTGTGATTGCACACCATATTTTCAGATCTTGTTTTCGAATTATTCATCAGCTACCCCATTTACGGACCGCATTCTGCAACGCACAGTATTCTGAATTTTGTTTTCATCTCTTTTACCTTACTGTAAATAACAGATGGGCAAAAAATTGTAGAATACATAACATACTATTTGGGGCTCTACATACGGCTTTTATGGCATTAAATCATGAAATTTATGGCATGAAATCATGCACACAGGTACACGCACGCGCCCACGCACACAATCACACGCACGCGTAAACACGCACATGCACGCACACGCGTAAAACGCACGCACACACGCATGCGCACATGCTCGCACGCACACACATGCACGCTCAATCATGCGTACATGCGCACACGCACAAACACTCACGTACACGCACATACACACACGCACGTACACGCATGCGCACACACAGACACACACGTATACGTATACATACACACGCACGCACGCGTGTACAAACACACACAGGCACGCAAATATGCACACACGCATGCACACATACGCACACACACACAGGCACGCAGATATGCACACACGCATGCACACATACGCACACACACACAGGCACGCAGATATGCACACACGCATGCACACATACGCGCACACACACAGGCTCACACGTACACGCATACATACATACACACACACGCACAGACACACGCATGCGCGTGCGTGCACACACACACGTACACGTACAGACACGCACGCACACACAAACACGCGCACACATCAGTAACCCACACACGCACGTACACGCACGCATACACACACACTCACCGACATGCATGTGCACACACGTACACACTCACGGGCGCGCGCACACACGTACACTCACGGACGCGCACACACACGTACGCACACTCATGCGCAAACACACGCGCGTGCGTGCACACACGGACACGCACGCGTACACACGCACACATACGTACACACACGCACGCACAATCATGCGTACATGCGCACAAACACACACGTACACGCACATACACGCAAGCACACACGCACATACACCATCGCCGTTCGGCAATACGCGTCCGGGAACCAGCTGAGAAACGCCAGGGCGTCGTTTCTGGACCTACAATGAGTGCCCCGAAACAGTGAGTGTCCCGAAAGTATTCTATCGGCAACGTATACGTTGCGGCGAGTTACGTCGAGCGAGAAGGCCAGTGTAAGCGTGGCGAGTTATAACTCTCCAAATGCTGAAATGGCATAACAGCCTGCGCAAACACGAACGGTCCGTGGGTTGCCGCTTGTCGCGCTTGATCTTTACCAGCCACAGGAGTCGCCTTTTCGCATCTTTCGGAAATCTGAACATCTTATAGCCATTTCGCGAGTGGTTTGTGCACTGTGGCACACAACACCCAGGCATTTTGTCCGAGAAAACGCCGCGCACTTGTCTCACTCAAGCAGCCGCGACGAGGCGGGGGGGGGAGCCGAATGGCGGCCGCCGATCGGAAGGCGGCATTCACCCCCTCAAAGAATGGCTCCACCCTCCAAGGGGGCGCGCGCATCGAGGAACCCTATCCGGTGGTAGTGTCCCTGTATATGCTACCGCAGGTAGCAGAGTTGCGCATAACTTTTCCTTGCGCCGCTCGCGCCGCTATTCGGCGAGCGCCGTCACGTGGTGGAAGATAACGTCAAATGTTCAATTTCGCCGCGGCGAAGCCAACTTTACGGACACGACGGCGCGGCTCCCGCACCGACTTGTTTCCTTCAGTTTCATCGTCATTGTTTTTTCGAACAGAGAAGCAGCCGTGAATGGTGGTTAATGACGAATGTTACTGTGTCAGTGGTCACTAGCGTAACCGTTCGCGCAATGGTGTTTTGGCGACGGTCACCGAGCAGCTTGCTTAGGCAGCCAAAATACACCCACCTGATTGTCGACCATACGTGCGCGAAGTTTCTTTAAAACGTCCTTAAAAGCAAATAGTTCGGGCATTCCGGCGAGGCTAGAAAAGGTCGTGAGCATGCTGAAAATAATCGCACCATTTTCGTTGCAAGGTACCACGCGGTAGCAAGCGAACTTTTGAGCTGTTCGATCGTAGCATGCATGAGAAAACTGGTGGTGGGATCGGCCTCCGCTATAGTATTCGCTGTGCACGCGACTCAGACGCACTTTTTTGTGAGATCCTAGCCATATACAGCTTCCTACCTTCTGTTCACATAGGGCACCTTTGAATCAATTTAGCGATCACTTAATTCACGTTCAATTAACTCCGTCACCTTTAGTTCACTAATGGGCCTTACGCTCACTAATTCTCACTCGGTTCACTTAGCTGATAGTTTGTTGCGCGTATAAGCCACTGCTCCGTCGTCCTGCACTTCCCCTGGGAACGCTGTCAAATTGCTGCTGTACCGTGTACGCATCGTTTTCTCCGCGGACGCGATGCTCGAGGACCTACAGCCATATGCAGCTTCGCTGTAAAGGTGCAATATGCTGAGCGCGTGCGAATATGTCCGCGGCACGTCGCCCGCGCCGGAACGTCGCGCCGTATTTGTCTCCTGCGCGCCCTCGACGAGTGGCTTCACTGCACAGCCGTTGAACATAATGGCGGGCCTATGCGCAACTCTGCTCCCGTAGGGAGCATATACAGTAACTCTATCCGGTGGCTGCTTGCAGCGCGTTCAAGCGGGAGCGAGCAACCACAGCCTCTTTTCGCGTCATCTAGTGGCGAGCAGAACAACCAGTCATTGGTGATATTGAACCGGCGGCAAGATTGCAGCCCTCTCCCCATGCCACGCATCTTGCGTAATCGCCTTGAAGTGGGAGGGGGCTGCAATCTTGCCGCCGGTTCCATGTCGCCAATGACTGGTTGTTTTGCTCGCCACTAGATGACGCGAAAAGAGGCTGTGGTTGCTCTCGCTCCCGCTTGAACGCGCTGCAAGCAGCCGTCGGAGCGCGCGGGCCACGCGCTCGCGTGTTCCCTCTCTTGCTGTTCGTTCTGATGTTTCGTGTACGCACGTGACCGATGAACCATGTTCCGCATTACTTACTAGTATTCATGGATTTCTTTATTGTTACCAGGCCGTCATAATATAGTTGAGGTCTTTAAAATGCGTTGTGATGCAAGGCTGTGGCTTTGTTGTGTCTTGATCGGATAAAATCAAAATCGTGAACCAGAAACCACTCGAAGCAGTCGTATTCCAAACTTCCGATCACTTTTGTCGTATGTTCTTCATAAAAGGTTCTGAATAAAAGTGTTCTCAATAAAAGTTAAATCAGTACTGTAACGCGAGTGCCGGCCTCTTACGTCATTCAATGAGCTAACCTTCAGACGCCTGCGCAGTCAAAGTGCTTGGTTAGAACATTATAAGCACACAATTACTCAAATTACACAAAGATGTCGGCACACATTGTGAGACTCGGCTAAACGACGGCATATGCAGCTACTCGCCGACAGCTTCGCACGGAATCGATTCCATTATCGCGTGAATGGACGTAATTTTTCTAATAAAGCTTGTTATAACTAACGGATGCGGTGGTGCCATAGGCGAGAAACTCAACGCCGCTGAGCGAACAGAAATGTGGCCCTCAAACATGCGCCGGTGGCATGCGTACATCTAGAGCCGCTTTAACACGAGAATGCTTTATGCCAGGGTCCACCAAGGCTTCACTGATGTATTTCTATCATAGAAATACATTATTGAAATATTCAACTGCGTGTTCGAAGACACTTTTCATGTTATACCGAATACCAAGATCAAAGAATCGACCATGTTTTCCATTAATTCATGGGCTCTCGATCGGGGGCTTGAGGGTGATCAGGCGTTTCGGACATGACAGTGCAATCCTTTACCCAGGCCACTTGTCCTGTCACGTTGCCACGTTTTCTTTTTGACTGGATGCTCGTCGCGTGACCGCCGTTGTTTCCTATAGCAACTGAATTGCTGCGCTGCTTAGCACGTGGATCAAGATCCCATTGCCGGTATGGAGGAAGAAAACAGTTCAGAAGCAGCATTCCACATTGCGAAAGAAAGAAAGAAAGAAAGAAAGAAAGAAAGAAAGAAAGAAAGAAAGAAAGAAAGAAAGAAAGAAAGAAAGAAAGAAAGAAAGAAAGAAAGAAAGAAAGAAAGAAAGAAAGGAAGAAAGTGTGGCACACACACTCCAAGCTACCCATGCCCCTGTAGCGGGCGTTGATGCCGAATTTTATTTCTGTGCGCATACCAATTAGTATGCAGAGGCGCAAGGCGCATACGCGGCCAACATGCCTCACGTTGTCTCCGACGTGCCGCGGGAGATACGCAGCCCACGCCCCTTTGTGTTGTCGCTTTTCGAGGCCTGTTTTTCTTGGCAAAATAAACTAGTTCTTGTCCCAAACTTCAAGGAGTGTAGGTGTTTTCCTTTTCGCTCCTACTTGGGGCGAGTACACTACAAAGTGGTGACCCGCGACGTTTGGAAAAACAGCAGCCATGGCAGACGAGGAAGGCACTTCAAGCTCATCCACAACCAACGCCTCGGAGTTAAAGCTTCCTCATTTCTGGCCCAAAAATCCCAGGGTGTGGTTCAGCCAAGTCGGGGCCCGCTTCCAGCTTCGCCGCATCACATCGCAGGAGACGAAATACCTCCACATCGTTGCAGCACTGCCACCTGATATCGCTGACGCCATAGACGATGTGCTCGCCTCCACGCCATCGGAGAAGGCCTACGACGAACTAAAAAGCACCGTCCTGAAACGTCTTGAGGTGTCCGAACAGAGCAGGCTGCAACAACTCCTGTCTCATGAAGAGCTCGGTGACCAGCGTCCCTCGCAAATACACCACCGAATGCGTCAGATGCTGGGCCAACAAGCGGCAGAGGAGCGTCAACAGCCATCGTCCTGTGCTCGAAGCCCGCAGCACCGCGACCACTCAAGCGAGACAGGGCAGAGCGTCTGCTGGTACCACCGCCGTTTCAGAGAGCAAGCCACTCGCTGCACCCAACCATGCTCGTGGACGGGAAACGCACCGGCCAGTCGCTAACGGCGGAATGCGACACGGGCCATCTCTCAAGCCGCCTCTTCTTCGTTGTCGACCGCATCACCGGCACACGCCTCTTTGTCGATACCGGAGCTGAGGTAGCTATCCTACCAGCAACAGCTCAACATCGCCGACGCGGCTAGTCCATTTCCAGCCTAATTGCAATCAGTAATACTGCTATAGCATCAAATGGAGTTCACTCGATGACGATAGACATCAGACTCAGGCGCACATATCGATGGCTTTTCGTTGTGGCCAACGTCAGAATTGCCATCCTGGGAGCGGACTTTCTGAGCCACTTCAATCTTGACGTTAGCGTTCGTGATCGCCGTCTCAAGGACAATGTCACTTCGCTCGCTGTTGTCGGACTGAGTCTGAGCTGTCCTCATGCGGCATTTGCACTTTCAACCCACAGTCAAACTTTCAAACGATTCTGGCGGAATTCCCTGAAATCACCAAACCTCGGAACACCGAACTGCCAATCAAGCACAAGGTGACGCATCACATTGTCACCACCGGACCGCCCGTCACCGCTAGACCTAGGAGGCTCGCTGGACAAAGACACGAAGTCGTCCGCCGTGAGTTCGACCACATGCTCCAGCTCGGCATCATTCGACCTTCTTCCAGCAACTGGTCTTCTGCGCTGCACACGGTGCCAAAACAAGAGCCGGGTGACTGGCGGCCTTGTGGTGATTATCGGGCACTCAAGTGCTGTGACAACGGCAGACCAATATCCTCTCCCTCACATCCACGATTTCAGCGCTCGCCTCGCGGGAACGACCATCTTCACTAAGCTGGATCTGATGGCCGCTTATCACCAGATTCCAGTAGAACCAAGCGACATCCCAAAGATTTCCCTGGTGAAGCTTAATTTCTCCTTCTCGTGTACTGTGCGACGTCAGGGCACGTTAAAGAACACCAGATTGTCGAAACTTTCGGCGCCCTCCACTGCGGTGTCTCTCACAATAACATCGTGGCTATTTAGGAGGTTTCATTATATATCATTACTTTTTTTCTTTTCACATATCTTTTTCACTACTTCTTAGCTGCTCGGCCCTTGCATTTCAGTTTTCAGGCTTGTTTTGTTTAAAACACTTACTGGTTCAACGCTTTGAAAAAAAAAAAACACCATTGTAAGTCTCTAACCTTTCTGAGTTCACCTGTGTCTTCAGTCCGCTGGCGAGCTTTCTTTCCACGTGCCCTCTCTAATCAACTCGGAGCACTCTTCTGAAATTCGATTTCGTGGTTTGGAAGTCTTTCAGACAATAGAATCAGCTACTTTGTGCTTATTGCTCGCTTCGGGAAAAGCAGCGTACGTTGACCAGGTTCCCATTTCAAAGAGGAAATCTGCTTATTTACTCCTGCACTTTTAAATGCTCTTCGGTTGAGTGCTCGCCTTTAAAGAGAACACAAGACACCAAGTTGTACGTGGGCTGAATTGAAGTGCACCTTTGGGACTTCTCGTTGGCTCAGCGCCTGTATTTTCTCAGTGATGAAACAGAAGGTGCAGTCCTTCAGCTTCGCGATTGCCGAAACATATGTCGTTCATAGCAAACGGTGAAGTTTTTTTTTAATTTGAAGATGGACGAAAGTTAATAAGGCCGTAGTGGACCTGTTACTATTTAAAGCTGTCTGCCGTAATTTTTCTGTTAGTAAATGCCAGATATTTCAATGAAAGGGAGAAAAACAACTTATTGATGTATAAGGTCGCTTGATTTCTGGTTACACTGACGAGCTGCTAGTTTTCTAGAATTAAGTGCATTTCACAAACAGCTTGCGGATGTCTCATAGCAGAGTGCATAACTCTGAATCGCCTTTTTTTCATGCAAGTACTAGTTCAGTTTAATGCTTTGTCAAAGACAAACTTTTAGGTTCCACACGCAGCTACTTAGAGCTTTAAAATTTTAGAGAGCTTAATACTTCATTTTGGTCACTTTTTTGTTCTAATATCTTGGTAGGTGCGCGCATACCTGAGCGGTCTTGCGCTGAAGGAAGCGACGTGACTGTGAACCTGTCATTGCGCACAGTTTTTCAATAATCTAATGCGATGGAAATAGTCGCTTCCGTCGGCGCGCACTTCGGCAAGCCAAGGCAGACTCTGAGAGCCTGAGCTTGTACAGCCTGCAGAGTTCGAATATTAGTCTTGCAACCAGTACAAACGCACATTGCGGTGGAAGCCTTGAGAGCCCATATAAGACATTTTTCCCGGGCCCATTGCCATCACCTTGCAACGCTGCCTTCAGAGAGACCACGGGCGTCGTATTGTACAACGATTTCAAACTATGCCACCCACCTTCCGTCAGGCTTCAGCCCGGCATCTAAGCCAGTGATACCTCCGTGGTGCTTCATTCGACCTGAAGTGCAGCTCACCGTACCCGGAATCAGGAAAAAATCTGACCTGTCATCACCGGTGCTGAAACAGCTATCCCTGATACTTTTGCACGAGAAGTACGCCAACTACGTACATGTTTATACTGATGGATCAACCACTCTCCAGGGTTCATCCGGAGCAGTGGTCATCCCAGCGAAAGCGATTTCCGTCAGTTTCAAGACAGACCACCCAACGTCATCGACGGCTGCAGAACTGGCTGCTCTTCGCGCTGCACTTCGCGTAGTCAACCACCAACATCCTCAACGATGGTCAGTCTTCAGTGACTCAAAGGCAGCTCTTCAATCTTTGCAATCAGCCCTGCGACACGGACCATACGAGCAGTTGGTCTTTGAGGTTAGGTATCTCCTCCATACTGCGTTCGAAAAAGGACACCACGTGACATTTCAGTGGCTGCCAAGTCACTGCGGCGTCATAGGCAATGAACACGCCGACAATGCTGCTCGATCAGCTCTTCAAGGCGACAGGCTTGAGAAGATACCGCTATCAAGGACCGACGCTGCTAGCCAACTTCGAGTGGCCGCATGAGAAATCACTTTCACCACTTGGAATACTCCAAGTAGACTGCACAGTCAACACCACCACAGCCCGAACAATTTACGACTTCAGACACTTGCTGGACTACGCCGAAACGATGCCACTCTACTTTGCCGTTTATGGTTAAGAGTGGCTTTTACGAAGTCATTCTCCTTTCGTATCCAAATGGCTGATAACCCCTTATGTGACAACTGCGGTAGCGAGGAGACATTACAGCACATCTTCTGCGACTGTCCTCGCTACAATTCGCAGAGAAAATCACTCGCAGGCGCTCTTGCTCGCATAGATCGCAGACCGATGACGGTGGAAACCATCCTGGAATGTCGTCTTGAGAGATCATCGCGGGTAAAGGCGACGAAGGCGGTGCTCAACTTCCTGAAGACAACAGACTTGGACCGGCGGTTATAGACTAATCGCGTTACCAAGACACTGAGATATGTGACTTTGTGTGTGCGTGCTCTCATCTCCTCCTTCCTCTCTCTTTCTTTATCTTTAAAACTCCCCCCATCTCTTTCCCCCAGTGTAGGGTAGCATACCGGTCCCTCTAGACTGGTTAACATCCCTGCCTTTCCTTTCTCTCCTGTTTCTTCCTTCCTTCAAAATCTAAGATGCTAAACTTACCATGTGCCATAATCCGGACACGCCGTTCACCTAAAAAGCAGACGCATGCTGGTTGTAGCGTAATCTGTATAGGCTGAAAAAAAAAAAACGATTGAGACTAATAAATCCCATTTCCGCGTGTTTTCTGCTGCAAGATAGTGCATTCTTATATAAAGCAAGCAGTAGCTTTATGCTTGCGGCTCTTTTGATACTTCAGCCTCAGAACACTTCGACCACTCTTGCGAGCACTTCGCCTCACCTTTGCCGAGGTAAGTCTCATGATGACAGCGAAGACTGCAATGATAAGTTGTATTCTCCGTCTTCGCTCCCAGGTGACGCCTTTGTTCGCTCTCCTACTCTCATCTAGAGTTACTTTATACGTAGTAACTCTACAGTCCTCCAATGTACATGTCCATGTCTAGGAACGGAGTTTCGTAAGTGGTAAAGATGCAGAGCTTTGGAGACCAGTTGCCCCATGTCAGCAACTTGGTAGACCCTCAAGCAACAGAAGCTTCGTCCTGTCGTAGCACCACCACGAAGCCCGCTTGTGCCCCTCAGCGTCCCTTATGCATTCGCCCAAGACCACTCGAGGGAAACGCCACCTTCTTGCTTTTCCTTCTCAGTTGACGCACTTATCTTAGCCATCACCAACCTCCTCCTGTCGGAAAGATTTCTGCCCCTAACGTGCTTATGCACTGCCTCTCGGATAGAAAGCTTTACAGGCTTTCTGCACCTCACCTGGTTTTTCATTGTCCCTGTGTATCGGGCGACTGCCCTCTCTCTATACGTGTCCCAACGGAGGACGCTGGCTTCAACGTTGGCCGGCATCGGTGTTAACACACCGATGCCGGCCAACCTATTGACCTATTGACCGCAATGTCCGACCAGACAGAATCAAGGACTGCTACAAGGGGATTTATCGATTTTCTGAAGAGTACTGGACTTGACACTAGACTTTAAGAAAACCACTGTGTGTTACGTGATCATGGTACATACGCATCACCTCTTCCTGTCCCCATAATCATCTTTATCACTCTTTTCTTCCCTTTCCCTTTGCCCCTGTGCTGAGTCGCAGGCCAGAGCGCACAAGATCAGGCCGACCTCTCGGCCTTCTAATAAATTATTTCTCTCTCTCTGTGTGTGTGTATCGGCTCACGATTGGCCAATAGACGATGTCATCTGATGACGCCATCGTGTGACCTCGCGTTATGCGACGCCATAATAGTTTTATGGTGACATCATGAATTTTTAGATCTTTGACCCCATGATGACGCCATATGGTGACCTCATCCCGTGATCACATTCTTTTGCATCACTCGTGTTGACGCCGATGTCGCGGGAGGCCGACTGCACCGGAGGCCAATTTTCGCGCGCAATTTGGCATAAAAGGCTTTCACCTTAAAACCGGTGGGCCTTCACAGAGCGCTTGGGGTAGAACCCGGTGCTTTCTTCACCGGAAGCGGACGCCAACCGTTTCGCCATCGCCACTGTAGCTCTGGAGACTGATAAAGACAGTGCGCGTTCAGTCAGAACAAGCGAGATCAGCTTGATAAACCACGAGAATTCCACTCCCTGAACTAAGGACTCCACCCAACGAGGACGATCCTTTAGGCCTGCAAAATAAAAGTTTTTCTCTCTCTCTCTCTCCACTTGCGCTACTCAAGTAAAGCTACCCCCCTGAAAAGTATCTTATCGATTGTTCTTGTGCAATTTCTTCTGTTCCTGGCGTGACAGCCATACACTTCTGCGCGCCCGTGCTTCATGGCAGTCGAAGTCTTCTCCGTGGCTCCTGGCCGACATGAATAAAAAGCGCGTGTTATACGTCATTTAGCCTGCGTCTTCGGCACAATTAAAAGTCTCGCGCAGTGAAAGACACTGCACAGCGTGCTTAATTACGTAAGTTACTCTCGCCCATGGATTCACGTAACTACTTCATAATTTTACTTAAGAGCTTGTGCCTAAGTTGAGATTGAAGAATATGACTTGCCCCAGGATACACCCAAAGAGCTTAAACAGCCGTGAAACTTTCATCTGTTCCTCGTTTGATACCTGTAGCAACACACGTAGAAATGTTTCTCGAAACGTGGCACACAATATTTTAACAGCTGAGCTATTTAAGCTATCCCATATATGCAGAGTGTTCGCAAATGTCTAAACAACAACAACAAAAAAGAAAAAGCTCCTAGCATAGTCTAGCGTTGCATAGTATGGTATAGCGAGGGGTGGAAAAGAGAGGTGAGTGTGAGAAGGAAGAAAAGAAAAAGGTGGAGAGTACAGCATGGCATAATCTTGTGTACTGTATTTCAGCAAACAGATGGGAAGTGAGGGTGAGTAGGACTGATGTAAGGTTGAGGAGGAAGGAAAGGAGAAAGGGAGATGGTAAAATATCGCATTGTTGTGTGTAGTATAGCATAGCATAGGGTGCGAAAGGAGGAGGGAAAGTTTGAAGCGCAGTATAGTATAGTATAATATAGTAAGTAGAGAGGTGTAAAAGGGAAGTGATGGTGAGGAGTGTAATGAGGAGGGGACAGGGCAAAGTACAGCATAGTATTGTATAGTACAATTTAGAAAGGGGTGAGAGAAGGAAGTAACGGCGAGGACGAGGGGAAAGGCACCAACTCCCTTGATCCGGCAGATTTCGCACTAGTGCGTAGCTGCCCCAATTTTGAACGCGAAGCATTGCTTAGCGAACTTCAGGCACTTTGGCCATTTCTATCTATCTATCTATCTATCTATCTATCTATCTATCTATCTATCTATCTATCTATCTATCTATCTATCTATCTATCTATCTATCTATCTATCTATCTATCTATCTATCTATCTATCTATCTATCTATCTATCTATCTATCTATCTATCTATCTATCTATCTATCTATCTATCTATCTATCTATCTATCTATCTATCTATCTATCTATCTATCTATCTTGCCGACAATGTCTGGGCACCCTCATGGTCTCTTCTTTACTTGACACACACCAAAATTTACATGGAATAGTATTAGCGTATGACGAACGCGGTGAACAGGTCATTGCATGAATAGAGTGAGATACTTGTCGCTTAAGCCATGAAACTCTTTCCGTCAGTCACGTGGGGCAAATACCCGCATACCACGGCTGAAGGACTGTGGGTAGCAGCCACAGGTGATTGACAGTTTGCAACCGGGAACAGCGATAACAAAATTTCAAAAAGCTTTGAGCGATTGGGGAGCTTGTATCGCAGGCGGGGCAGGCGTCGGCAGCGTTGTCAGTGAGGGAAAAATTGGAGGAACGGAAAGAGAGACAATCACGCAGAGACCCTGAATCGACCCCAGCATTCTGCGTGGAATTCAAGTATTCTAAGACAGAGCTACGTCAGTACTTCAAACTGCTTATTTTTCGAAAAAGATGCTATAATGGCGTCATATCGCGTCAACGTTGACTGTGGTTGCCGCCTTCGCTATCGGCTTTTGTAACAATGTAAGGAACATTACACATTGCCTCCTATGACTTAACCATTGCCCAACCCGAAGGAATACGACGCAAAACCGTTCCTAAACCATGCACATCATCGCACAGTAACGTGCACTTTGTCGTGATAAAACTGACATCTGTGCTCTAACGTGAGCACCGAGGTGACGCCGTATCATCGGATACCTTTGGGCGTCACTGCAGTCGGCGTGCCTGGTGAGCCCGCAATCAATCCCGTAGCAATGGGGCCGGGGACGGGGCGGTTCCTATGAGCCTCTTCCACCCACAATTTGTTGCTTCCTCAAACAGACACATTGTTCAAATAGTTAAGGCCTGCAGAAGTGATTCCTTGCCCTCCTAAAATAAATTGCTCGCAACGGCCCCTGCCCACGACATACACATAGGTACTCAAAATGCACTAAGAAGCCGGTGCAACTCGTAACTCTTGACTCAAAGTAATAAAATGAATGCTATATAGGTGACTATTTGCCTACTGCTTCGCATGACATCTACTCCGAGAATAAGTGGGATCTGCCGAACTTTATTTTTTTGTGTGTGAAATGCGAAGGAAACGTGGTTTCCTATACTGCCTTTTTAATTACGCCCTTTTTCTCACACATGTAAGGAAAAATTCTGAACTAATTAAACGCTGCATATCAGCCAACCTGAGATGGAACCACACGCAACCTCCATTTGCCCGACTGTACATATAGCAGCAGTTGCCTATTGAAGTGAGTGCATATGTGTAAGTTCCGTCCGTTTTTTTTTCTTCGTGAGACAATAATAGCCTTCTATATTGACACATACTGAAATAGGACAGATAACACTCTCTTCTTCTACGTACGCCTTTCCTCTGTGCAACACCTGTTGCTTCACACGGTTACGGTCGCGTGAACCGTTTCCACTGTGACCAATAAAATCCCACGTGTTTGTTTAGCGAACGCCGCAATACATTTTGTACCTTCATGTACTAGAAACAGAATACTGTCTTTCCTTGCTCTGCCTATTGGCTCACATTTTGCTCAAAACATCGCTAACAGAATTGATAACCGGGGCAGTTAGATTCATTTTTGAATTGAGTTCATACTGCACTGTCCAAGTCACCTTTTTTTTGCTCTCACAATATCGGGACAGACTACTAGTATTTTACAGTAGAGGACATTTCGTGCTCTAAATGGTCTCGTTGTAAATGCCTAAGCGCTTGCACGGAACCTCATGGAGAAAACTGTGTCGGCGTGCCTCTGTCACGTGCGACGAGTAACTAAGAAGGAATAAGCATAGAACAAAATTAGCTTTCCTGGCCGGGAGCAAGGCCTCAAGCGACAGGGCCTCATGCTCAGAAGCCCAGTGTTTTGCACACATTGGCTAAATAGACACGCTTGCAGTACGTGAATATATGTGAACCGCTTGAGTGCGTTGTACCAGCTATGGAAGGCCGGAAGAATCCTTCCCGTCGTTAGAAGTTCCCATGGTCATGTACGTTCCTTCAAGGCGACACAACACGGAGGGCTTATCATGACAAGGTCCATCAGAAAGCTGAACTCGCTGCCTGCATGTACGGTTCACTGAGCAGCCAGGAATGTAAGTTGCATTGCAAGCGGCCGAGCACCAATAAAACAAGAAACCCGGGCAAATGCGAGAGGAGAGAAACAGAGATTTCGAGTGCTAGCTGGATATATGAGGCCCAAGTCACGGCTGTGAAAAGCCTCTCTGATATTGAAGCGATCGTGCTATTAAGGCGCTATCAACACACAAAATCGATCACTGGGAGGTGCGAGTGTCCAGCTCTGACCTGGCAGACCAGCAAGCGCTGACCAATCAGGTTGAACGAGAGGCTAAGGCAAGTGGGGCACTCGAATAAGGACACCCCCCCCCCCCTCCGTAAGAATAGCTCAGATGTCCTTAGATATTTTCTGTTCCATTCTGTTCCTATGCTTCGTGAAACATCAAAAGAGGCTGTCGGACGGTGTCAACACGAACGACACGACGCAGAAAAGCACCGCCCATTACGTGACATCACCGTATGGCACCATCATGATTTCACAGGTCATCAAAACTTGTGACGCTGTGATGACGTCATCAATTGACGACGATGACTGCATTTGTCGCTAGGTCAAACGTGGGCCCAGTGGCATTCCAAAACCACGTAAGGTGCAGAAAGCTTGAGAGACACCACAATCGACTGAGAACACGCAGGGACGCCAACAGGATCGCACTGTCTTCGTCTTCCTCTTCTCCGACAGCCTTCGGTCTGAGGAACTCTTTTTTGTTTGCCACTACAGCAAACAAAAAGCGTCTGGGGAATTTCGTGTAAAGTGCTTAGAAAAAATTTATTCAATCGTGGGATGCTACGAGAAGATAACAGGGTCAAGACAGCGTGTCACGTTTTTCGGAGCTCCCCAAGATGAAACATCCCGTCCTATGGGACTCTGCATGGCCCTCAGAAATGGGACAGCCAGATCAATGTATTTCATTAACGTTGCCGCCCTAATAAGACTTCGATTTTATTACTGCCGAGGTATTTCCGGAAATTTCACACTGCCGAGTGTGACTTCTATCTGAAGCATGCTTGTGGTCCTACGGAAAGGAAATAAATTTATGAGTGGCTTCATTAAAAATTGGGGAACCCTTAAGCTTCGCCTTTAAGAGTTGAACGCGATAGCGATATCCTGTCCCTAGTGCGTACTTCAGCCACTTAGTGCAAACTTTTTATTGTAAGATGTTACTCGAGAAGTTTAAATTGTGTATTACTACAATGTAATCCATAAATTTGAAAGTGGCTTGTGTCAGTGAAGCTTCCGCATATCGCTGCTTTCTGTTTAATGGGAAGCATGCTTCAAACCACGAGCAATTGTTAAATGTTTCCGAACTTGCTATGCACCTACGTGGTCTTAAGGGGAATACGGGCAGTAACGTCTGTGTCTTTTGTAATTGGTGGCCGGCTTTAAAGCACGAAGTCGTAACGATAATCACATGTTCTGACGCCGGATGGCAATGTACGCTTGTACCACGCAATATTACTGCGATATTACATGTATTGTGAAGCCTGTATACAGGATGCGTGCGTTTGTAAAGCATGAAGGTTATTTTCACTGGATTTCCAAGCAGACGCGTGGCTGTGTGGAAAAGCACTTACTTTCTACGCAAACGGCCTCGGTTCGATCCTCACTCGGACCCGGAAATTTGTATTATTTATTTTATTTGCATCTTTCTCGATTTTTCGGTCACGGAGAAGATGATGATTTTTCGCTCACAACCAACGACGCCGACGCCGGAATTTCTGCGAAACGAGCTCTTTAACGCTATCGCGTTAAAAAAAGCGCTGACTTGGTTTTCAAGTGTTAATGCAAGAAGTGTGGAACAAAATTCTGTAGCAGATTCAAGCAGGCTCGAACACAAGCACTTTGCAAGATTTTATCAAATATCCTCCAGTGAAAGGCAAGAAAAAGTTCCCTTTTTGCCTACTTGATTTGATGTACATTATTGTGACGCTTCAGTTTCTCTTGCATCATTCCGAAAACTACAAGGCAAGCCACGAATATGTAAAAAAAGAGAATACTGCGATGTGGGATCAGTTGCTGTGGTTTTTTTTCTGTAATTTTTGTTCATGCCGTTAAGGCGTCGCACTCTCGGCTTCGCCTAACGTATGCCACAGCTGCCACCTCTTGTTTTTTGTCTTGCCCATTTAGACAGAGTGTTGCGTCGAGTCAGCAAGTCAACGGAGAGTGTGCACTAAGCCACGTTTTCTTTTGAGCACATCAGGGGAGGCCAGTGGGGATAAAGTGCCCATTTGTTTGTTTGTTTTTGCTTCTATTACAGCTGATGTTCCTGTTGTCACCTTTTCTGTTTTGTTGTCTCCAGTAAGTTCGACTCAGCAAATCTTTGCGGGCACATAGTGTTGTCCCAGTGATGCAAGGCGGCGGTCAATACGAGTAGTTTCTTCGTATCTGAAATACTTATTTTTTGTTGTTTTCCTCTCATTCGTGCAACGGTGCTCTTCATGGATATACGACTTTCGCCGGAAATATATGCGATGATGCACAAGAACTGATGATTTAGAACGAAAAACTCGGTGTAGTGAAACATAGAAATTCGTTGATATCATCTCACTGAAATACTAAAGAAAAAATATTTGACCAGTTCAACATCTGGGAAGTGGGAAGACAGTAAAGCCAACGGCCACGGCTCCACGTTCCGCGGCAGTGGTTTCACGTCCTTTTCCCACCCACCCGGGCTTCAAGGCTCATTGGCGCTCTTTCAGAGGACCTCCTTGAGGAGGATAGTGTGCACATGCCCCATGGCAAGGACGAGACATACGCCATACTTTTTTGGGGGCCACAGCGCTGCGACAGAAGCGAACTGAGATACACCTGGCGGCGTAGGTTGGCGCCAGGCCCCCGAAATTGTTTACCGGCGCGTGCCAGACAACTTCTGAGGTCAGGGCCTGTCCGTTTCGATTTCGGCAATTGTCAATGGTGGCATTGTTAGGACCTAGAAAATGTCCCTCGCCGCTGTCCTTTCTGCTAGCGAACGACAAGCGTCCGTCCCAAACCGAGTCCCAGGGTAGCTGCTGAAAACAGCACCAGCGTCACAAGGCAAAGGAGCACTACGATTGGTAGGAAGTGCCACCGCTAAGTATCGCGACACTTGTGAAAGAGTGGTGGCGAGGAGGCAAGGGCACATGTGACGAAGGGGAGAGGCGAGGGGCGTCGAAAATTCTTGTTCTAAGTGTACTTTTCTCCGCGGACCCGATGCGCCAGAACCCAGTAGTGCACTTATGTTGTAAAAAATCCTTGCCGTAAAAATACTTCCGTAGGGGATAGCAATACGTGATGGCGATGAAATTTTTTTTATACGTGAAGTTCAAGATGGAGAAGTTCTACTTAGCAAAACGAAAGATAGCCGTGAAAAGATATGCTGCCGAAGTGTTGTTTTCTTTATGTTTACTCCCTGCAGAATATCTCATTTCATATGACTTTCCCGGGCCGACTTCTCTGCCTTCTAATAATTTCGCTCTCTATGTTTTAATTAAGTGCGTGATACAACAGCCGCTATGATTTCTGTTGCTTCATAACGTGTTTCCTTCACGAAATCAAACGATACTGAAAAATAACTTATGAGTGGGCATGGAGGAGCCGCTACTATGCAGACGAATCCAATGTTGCTCTACATTCATCTACAAATGCTACGGTCAGCTGGCTTGGACTTATCGCATTCGAGTATAACAGCCATTGACACCCCCCTCCCCCCCCCCCCCCCAACAGCGCTTGCGTAGTTCATCGCTGAGCGATCAGGCATTCTGCCCAGTGCAGGACTTTCGAGGGGACGCGCCTATTCCCATTTCTTCGTGGCCTACAACGATTTCGTCGACCTAGACATCGTGCTTCGATCTGCCTTCAAATCAAGGCCCGCCGCTAATTCCCCAGTGGGCTAGGAAGAGCGGCTACTACGCAGACGCATCCGATAATTTTCTGCATTTTTCGGCTCGTTAGCCCTTATCAATCTTTGTGCTGTAAGCTTTCAAGCAACGTCAACTTGCTAATATTTTAATGTCCCAGTGTTCTTATGAGCAGCATTTGTGAATGTGTGCATGTTACGAAGCTTTTGTTGCTAGGCGGTGACGTGGAACTTAACCATGGGCCCCAGAAAGAAGACTCTTGCCATTCTAACAGAGAACTCATGACATTTCTGAAAAGCTTAAGCACTAAAATTGACAAAAATCATGCGGAAGTACTGTGTGAGATTACTGAAGTAAAGCAAATGCAACTAGATCTCGAGCAGCAAGTGAACAGCATAAATGAAAGACTTACAACCATCGTACAAGAACTGGCTGTCATGAAAAGGTCGACTGAACTCCAGACAGTAAGCACGGAAGCAGCCCGTACAGGGGCAAGAAGTCTCGAATAACGTCTCGACGAGTTTGAAGATCGTTCGAGGTGCAATAATCTGAGTTTTTATGGCTTCAAAGACATTCAATGTGAATCTTGGTCAGAATCCAAAAAAAAGAGTGCGCGAGCTTCTCTCTTTCACACTTGAGGTGCAGCTATCTGAGGACGCGACACAGCGGGCACATAGACTGGATAAATTTTTTTCCTGACAAATGCCACCCCGTTATTGTGAAGTCCTCAAGTTTTAAGTTAAACGAGTCTGTGCTGCCTACTCGGTGAAAGCTAAGGAATTCCGGTATTCAAATATCCGAGAATTATTCTGTCGGCACGTGTGCTTCACGTAGAAAATTGCATGAATATTGAAAGGCCAGTCGCTAGTAATTTTCTGTTCGGTACAATGAGGTATTTAATAATAAGAATTGTTACGCTCATTTCCCGTCATGTGGTAGCGTGTGCGAAATAGACGCGGGTGGTAGCGAATTCAGTGCCTCTTGCGAAGGACACTACTATTTCTTCCGCTGGACAGGCCTCTTCTGCGTAGCTATTAGCCTCCGAGCAACATGATCCCCAGGTTACCGTTCGAAATGTATTTTTATTTTTTTTTTCATATGTGCGCAGCGTAATGAACAAGAAAACGAACCTATCCTCCTTTATCGACACGTGTAATGCTCTCATAGTTGCGCTCACGGAAAGGTGTCTTTCCTTAAGTGTTAGTAATGATGAAATACTTGAATGTAACGTACCCTTCAAGAGCTATCGTTGCGATCGCGATAATCGACCAGGAAAGGAGGAGGTGTTTTAATCGCTGTTTCAGATCACTTGCACATCTATGTTGTACCTACCACTTGTTCTTCAGAACTAATTTATGTGTGCGTGCGCATCAACCACTGTAATATTCTTGTTTGCTGCGGCTACCAACCGCCAGTTTTTTTCCTCCACATTTTGCACCGATTTGCGTGACACATTTTCTCATTGCCCGATTGCCATACGTGCCTTTGTTTTAACCGCGTGATTTCAGCTTCCCAAGCAATAAGTTGTCTTCCACAGGTAATATCTAAAGCAACTTATCCCGTGAATCCTCAGAATTTTTAAACTTGTGCCATTACTTTCATCTTTCACAAATTGTCACCGAACAAACCCGAACAACTTCGACAAGTGCAAGTATAGTCGACCTCGTCTTAACCACTTCCCCCGATATGGTTCACGAGCTATGCTTTTTATGATTTGAATGACCATTGTTTCGTTTATTTTACCTTTCACGATGAAGTTATTCACCTTGTTCGCCAACCGAAGCTGATTAGAGGTTTCAACAGGGTGGACTTTGCTGCATTTACAGCGAACTTGGGATGTTCCTTGACGACTACAGGCTCTGTCGATGCGTGCCCTTGACGGCTGCATGCTCTGTTCTACAGAGCGTTCTTCAGAACGCTCTGTAGAAACTAATTGGAATATTTTTTAGAGATAAAGTTGCAAGTTTGGTTGACAGATACATCCCAGTGTGTGCTACTTCAAGTAAAATCGGTCCCCGTAGTTCACTTCTTCGTTAAATCGCCTGTTAAATAGGAAGAAGCGTGTGTTTAAAACAGCCTAACAGAGTAATGAATCAAGTCGATGGTGTACTTATCACGAGTGTGCTACGCAGTACAAGGAGGCAGTCGAGAAAGCCAATGAAATGTTTTATAAAAACACCATTTCCTCGTTACTTGTAACGAACGCGAAAAAAGTTTTGTAATGCCATAGGCGGTCATAAACAGAACACAATATATTTAAGTGACAGCAACAGTGTAGCAGTTCCGAGTTATGAATGTAGGTCTGTGCTCAATGAAGCATTTTCTCATTTTTGTTCGTCATCAGCTGTTTCTTTTCCCTACATTATTGAATATAGTTTTCCCATTGTGGATCCTGTTGTTATTGACTTTGATGGAGTACAGAAGCTAATTCATTGCCTGAACTCCTCTTTGTCTCGTGGAGTGGATGGTATCACTCAAACGTTTTTTTTTTAAGTGGGGATGTTTATTCTTGGATCTTTTTTGTCAAAACTCTTTTTGCAGTCGTCAGAATCCTCTTCTTTGAAACATGACTGGAAGGTGGGCAACGTGGTACCCTTATTTATATCTGGAGATTCCCAGTCCCCTTTGAATTACCGACTGATATCCCTCATAAGTGTACCTTGTATGCTTTTAAAACACATAATTTCTTCCCATCTGGTATCCTTTCTCGATACGAATTCATTCTTCTCTCCCCTATCAACATAGCTTCCGTAAAGATTTTTTCTTTTGTGAAACACAAGTGGTTTTTTTTTATACATGAACTTTTTGCAGCTCTAGACTGCGAACTAATTATTGACCTCATATTTTTTGAATTTCTCTAAGACTTGATTTCTCACCAGCTAGTCTGTTTTAAGCTAAGTCAACTAAAGATTGACCGCAATATATTAACATGGATCAAATACTTTCTCGCTAGCCAAACTCAGTTTGTCACAACCAACAATAACTATTCACTGGAGTCTCCTGCTACTTCCGGTGGGCCTCAGACAGTTTATCGTCCTCTTCTCTTCTTGAAATCAATGACCCGCCCTATAACATTCTGTCATCAATTAGCTCATTTGCTGATGACTGTGTTATTTGTAGAAAAGTTTGCACTAATACTGACGTTAATATTCTGCAACAAAATTTTATGGAAGTGTCTTCCTGGTGCACTAGATTGAACATGCGACAAAAGCTAACCAATGTAAGGTAACGCGAGTTTCCCGTAACTCTAATTCTATTGATATTCCCGAATACGTAATTAACGAACGATACTGTTTTAGAAAGTGTTTGACGCTACAATTATCTGGCCTAAAACTTACCCGTAACCTTTCATGGTGCACTCGTGTCGTCTGCGTAACTAACGATGCCAATCGCACTCTTGGCTAGTTACAAAGAAACCTTTCGAGGGCACCTTCCACTCTAAAGCTGATTTTACGTAAAAGGTTTGTTCTTCCGAAGCTCGAGTATGCAAGCGCTGCATGGAATCCCGGCATTAACACTCTCCTTCAAACCTTGCAATCCATCCGAAATCGCAGTGCAGGTTTCATCCCTTCACACTATGCATGCACATCAAGTGTAATCATCCATGAAAACAAATTTTGGGCCTTGCACGTCCGTGTTCACGCGGGGAAGTGTGTGGTCTCGTTATTTTGGATAGAAATTTTCCTCAATTCACAGCTAAAACAACACCTTCTTCCCCAACGATAATACATATATAGATGTTAACGTCCCCACAAAGTACACATTCCTTTTTTCACATACGAAATTCTAACAGTTTCATTATTCCCATTACCTCGAACAACTGGAACCACATGTCCACCGCTATTGCCAAACTGACCGATATCTCTGCTGTTAGGGCTGCAGCTTAATGCAATGTTTACGATGAGCAGCTTTTTAAAGACGATAGTCTTTCTTGGGATACTTCAACGCAAAAATTTTGGTCTGTCTGTCTGTCTGTCTGTCTGTCCGTGACCCGATTCAGCTACTCGACCAAAGTTTAACCACTTTCTGAACGCTCAGCCATCTTGAACTGGTGTTTGCGTTCATACCTGTGAACATATTCGATCAAAAAGCAAATACTACGCATACCTGAGACGCAACATTAATATGCAAGTGTCAGGTCGTGTGTTCTTTTATTAGAAGATACATAGGTACGCAATTCTAAAGACCCTAGTGTTTTTTAGGTTGCGCTGAAAATGCGACGATGTGCACGAACTGTGGCGCTTTGCACGAAAAAGCCCTGTGCCGACGATAAGGTGCTGCCGCTGGCAGTGGCCCTTGGTCACGGTGTAATGCCCTTGGTTCGGCACAAGCTCATGTTTTTCAATGGCGCCCATATCTCGCGCAGCGCCTCCTCTATTTTATCAACGCCAGCCAGATGCGGCCAATTAAACGTAGAGTAGGCGCTGTCTGAGGCAAGGCAAAACATAGTAGTACGGCTGGCACAAGACCATCGCCTTTCGACGACATTTGCAGCGAAGCACGCAGATACGCGGCCATTTCTTTTTTTCTTTCTATTTTTTTCGTAGTATTGTGTAGTCTCGGACCAACTCAGTTCTCTAATGCCTTCGGCACCTGAAGGTACTGAAATAAATAAATAAATAACCATATATCAACATTTAAGCGATTATTCCGTGAGTTACAGACTTCCGCGGCGCGGCGCCACATTTTGCGAAATACTCAGCGCCGCGAGGGTACGCAGAAATTCGGGTTCACACAAATAGGCCCTCGAAAGGAGCGCCGGTCACAAGTGCATTTCGTTCTCTAATAAATGATGCTCTCTCGATCGTGGGCTTGTCGGCCAACAGCCGTTTCTGATATATCAATCTGATCTTTTATCGTGGTTATCGAGACGACTTGTTATAGTTCATGGTGCCGCATTTAATTTTTGACTAGGTGTAAACGCATCACCTTCGTCGCTGCGTATAGCAAAGAGATAGATAGGTAAATTCTTTTATTAGGGAAAGGGAGGACCGTAGGACACTGATGGGGGGATTGGAGGAGGGGGAGGGGCCTACAGCAAACGAAGCATATGAAGTGTCCAAGATCTAATTTTGTAGCATGGAAGAAGCATACACTTAAAGGATTGAGTATTGCGCAAAGAAAGAAAGAAAGAAAGAAAGAAAGAAAGAAAGAAAGAAAGAAAGAAAGAAAGAAAGAAAGAAAGAAAGAAAGAAAGAAAGAAAGAAAGAAAGAAAGAAAGAAAGAAAGAAAGAAAGAAAGAAAGAACCTTCGTTCGCTTCCATTTTTTTATAGAAGGGCTCCGAATTTCTTTTCTTCGCCGCATTGTTGTGTACATATTTGTTTCGAAGTCATTTCCTTGCGCCCTTCGTTTGCAGCCTTTAGGAAA
>JALIZH010003974.1:0-26275 GCA_030522465.1 Rhipicephalus appendiculatus | reverse complement strand
TGCCTCGTGCACTCAGTGTTTGTACGTACGTCCAAGTAAAATACAAGTACGGCTGTTTCAAGGAGAGAAGTGGAAATTTAAGGGCTGGTTTATCTTGTTAGGCTCAATATTGATGAGAACTAACAGACAGGTTTTATTTTTGGTACATTTACTCGCTGTGACAGCACACTGAAAGCGCAATCACTATTATAGTTTGGTTGACTGTTTATGCCATTGATAGATAGACTGGAATTGAATTCTGTAAGGTTTTTCGAGTGCTATCTATCTATCTATCTATCTATCTATCTATCTATCTATCTATCTATCTATCTATCTATCTATCTATCTATCTATCTATCTATCTATCTATCTATCTATCTATCTATCTATCTATCTATCTATCTATCTATCTATCTATCTATCTATCTATCTATCTCTGTCGCGTACTAAATGAACCATATTTTGTTCGTAGTAATCCTGTCCTCACTATGCTATCGCACACCCAATAGTTTTGTAGATAGGACTCACGGGGAAAGTGTTTCACGTTTATTTTTCTCAATTTGTCTGCTTTTTGTCGCTATGGGGAAAAAGTTTCTTGTAAACACATAATTATTTCTTCGTACAATGTTAGTCTGCCGTGTTCGCTTAATCCATAACGAGAACATGCTTAGATTGAACTTCTTGTGAATGGGGAATGTCTTGTTGATGAGTTGTTGTGAAAAACTTGCTGTGAATGGGGAATCATTTGAGATTGTGAATTCCCAATCTCAACTGATTGCGAATTCAATCATTTGAGATTTCTTGCGTGCGTAGAATCGAATAATTGTGGTATCTCTCTTTTCCTGGGATGATAAATGTGCCTGGAATACCTGGACCAATTGCAAGGCACGCCGTGTTTTGTGTGTTCGACCAAATATTCTTATTCCTGTCGGCAGAATGCCGGTCCCAAAGGGCCATGTCGTATTGAACCCAGGACCTCACCGCAGTTCAACTAAGCGGGCAGGTTTCGCGAATGAAGTGTTATGATGTGGTTTTTTGCTCAGTAAGCAACGTGTGTGAAATCTGGATGTTCCACGATGGGTGAACAGTAATAGTGAGTACTAGTGACTCATCTCTGTTTATCGCTTGATGCTTTTTGTAAGGTGTAGACTTTAAAATATCATCATTGTACATTTCAGGGGGGCGATGGGCTTTGCAAGATGCTATTATATCCACTCTGTTTGAAAGGCTTTGCAGAAATTGCCATCACTCCTTGCGCTGTCCGAAACTGAACGAAAATGCGGTTTTTTTCACTTTTTCTGCTGCGAATCGGGCAGTATGATATAATCACACAGAATCATAATTGCGCACTTGGCAAGTGGTGTCCGCATCGCATAGGAGCGTTTTTATGCTTTAATAAGTGTAAACTCTACACACTGAGGCACCTGTCCCGCTCGGCACTTTATTGTGATGTTGATCGCAAATACACAGATCACTTTAGTCTGCATAAAGTATCTTAAAAAACAGCAGTGATTCTGCGGTGCTTACTTTCTGGTGTATGGCCAATAAACGAGTGAAAAACCACTATTCCTGTCCACTTACACAAATGTGCATCCTTGTTCTTTGTGTGCTGTTATGAATGACTCATTCTGGAGGAAGTGTTAATGCATAACATTTTTTTTGTGCGACTGCATGAGTGCACGGGGCTTCAGCGATTCGAGGGCGGAGTGCGGCAAAGGCGGAAGGCATGCGTAACAGTGCTCCAGGGAAATTGTTACAAATTAGGCTGTGCTGCCTTTATGTTTTAGACCGTACTGCCTATGGGACCGTACGGCCTATGAGACATTTTCGTCTGGTTAGCGTGCGTAAAGATGCACGAATCAGGCACACATTTCAACAGCCACACCCGCCCACACACACACACAAACACATCAGCCTAGCTTTGATATTGGCCATGCGTCATCGTCACCCTCAAACTTAGTAGCAATTGTAGCTGGGCCAGTTGGCATATGCTTAGCGGAATAAAAAAAGACCCGCAAACGCCACGGAAGGGATACGAGACAGAAAAGGGACCCCGTTTTCAGCCTCGTTTCCCTTTTGCTGTGCTTTCGCCTCCTCGTTATTTCTGCGAACACCCTCAAATATTGTAGGGAGGAAGGCTCGTATATGCTGCCTAGTTACACGCCCGAAGCCGTAGGCGATTGCTTCTTTTGGCTTGGACATCTCTCTCCTCGTCATCAGTGCAAAAAGATCGAACTAATCGCATCATCTACTTGGTTGCGTACATTTGGAGGATCCGCCTGTTTTTCATTTTCCTGTGCTGCATTCTGCCGTTGTGGTAGCGGTCCTAACAACCGGCATCGCCAGAACGAAATCCGCTAAGAACGAGAGGCAATTCGCGACTTTTTCGCTAGGGCATGGGTGAATGCGCCGTGGTATCGGGCAAAGGCGGATTGCGTTGTGAAGTACGACATCTGAGCGTTTTATTTTTTGCTTGCCTGTGTGAATGAATTATTTCGTGTTTTCGAGTTTGCCTGGCTCGCCTGGAGAACGAATGATTGTCCCATTCGTGTCTGTTCAGAGGGGGGCCTTTGAACACTTCTTGAAGACTAAAAATGGGCCCTGCAACACTTTTTCAAGTAGCCATGGAATGGATTCACTAAAAGAGCTTATTGCCTCACGAATTCACCGCCGCAAAAATTTTTAGAATCTGTCCAGTACGAGCGGAGTTGCAAAGATTTCTCTCTTCTCTCGTCCCGACTAAAGCGCTGGAAGCTAAGCAGGGAGAGATGATATGGAGGAAGAAAATAAATACGTCACGCGCGCCTCGTGACCTTGAGCACTTTTTTCTCTTGTTTCTTTTCTTGGAATGCGCGGCTTTTCAGTGCGATCACACGCGCACGCGTGGACAAGTCGTGGCCTCCCGCAGCGGCCCCAGTAACGACCGAGTGCGCCATGCTCAAATCAGCCAATGGCTGATACAATGACTGTGACGAGTTATTTTTGATCTTGTAGCGTCATTTGTCGAGAGAATAGAAAGCAATTTTTCGCTGATTTTGGAAATTTATTGTGAATTCCAGGCCGCGTGCTCCGCTATATTTGGCTTGCGTGTTCTCGGGAGCCTCGACTACCGATGGGCAGTGTTTTCTGACCATGCTCAAGAAGTGTTGCAGAGCCCCTTGAAATATGTTTCGGACCTGCAGGCTCTTGTGAATACTTGAGCCACGTATTAATCCACTGAATGCAGCTAGGAATTTGCAATCTGGTGTGAAGGCCCACAGTAGGTACGCAGTATCCACGCGGGAGCGCGTGCCCAATGAGGGACCGGTGGTTCTCGTAAGGACTGGTGTGATTTCTGGTTAAATAATTCAAAAGTTGACGAGTGCACGATGACAACAAGACGGACTATTTGACCTTTGCACTTTGTCCATTAATTTACGCTTCTTTGCTTAACGTCTCGAGTTCCTTAACAGTAATCTGAAACGGAACCCAGCATATCACGCGCGTTTTCTTTGAAACATTACGTGAGGGACTCATTCGAACACTTGCTCACTTGGCCACGACCGTACTTACCTGTGCATGCGGTCGCATTTCTTGTAACACGTACGCGCAAGCCCACATCAACGATTTCTTGAGGAGTGCCAAAGAACGGCAGACAGGGTGGAGGGTGAATTAACAATGAGAAATTGGCCTTGAGAAGTGCACCATTTCTTACGATCAGTGGTGGCATTAGTAACATTATCGACGTTATTGTCGTCTTTCATGAGACCTTACATTCCTCATGAAAAGTGATTGTGGCCGTCAGCACTACTGCAAAAAACCATCATGCGATGACATCACAGATCTCAATAAATTATGGCGTCATCATGACGTCAGAATGACGTCACTAGGAGTAGACATGACGTGCTGTCACAGTGATCGGATTCAACTAGCGTACTTTTGCAGTGCCTCTAGGATCGGAGGCATTGCAAAATCACGCTTAGGTGCAGAAATCTTTCGGGCCCGCGGGGCGATCAATAAGTAGAATACGAAGAAAAAAAGCCGGCAGATTCCACGCACTGTGGGAATTGATGTAATGCGAAGCAGCCAGGAAGGAGCAAATCATGCTTTACATAATTTGCATGTCATGTTTTACATGTTACGACCTGTCATTTGTGTTCTTCATACAGTCACGTCGCGATATACCAATTTTGGTGTATGTCAAGCTAGCGAACTGGACGCAAGCGCACCATGAGCGTGGCATGTAAATGGCATAGTAGATGACATGCATGCCAAGATTTTCATGTTACCACCTGCCACTTGTGTTCGTTATAGAGTCATGTCACTCAATAGCAAATTTGGTGTATATCAAGCTAACGAAACGGCCGCGAGCGCGCCATGAGCGTGGAATGCAAGTCATGTCGCTCATGACATGCCATGATTTCCATATTACCACTTGTCATTTATGTTCGTCATACAGTCATGTCACTCAATACCAAACTGGTGTATCTCAAGCTAACGAAACGGCCGCGAGAACGCCATGAGCGTGGCATGCAAGTCATCTCGCACATGACAAGTCATGATTTCCATATTACCACTTGTCATTTACGTTCGTCTTAGAGTCATGTCACTCAATACCAAATTTGGTGTATATCAAGCTAACGAAACGGCCGCGAGCACGCCATGAGCGTGGAATGCAAGTCATGTCGCTCATGACATGTCATGATTTCCATATTACCACTTGCATTTACGTTCATCTTAGAGTCATGTCACTCAATACCAAATTTGGTGTATATCAAGCTAACGAAACGGCCGCGAGCGCGCCATGAGCGTGGAATGCAAGTCATGTCGCTCATGACATGTCATGATTTCCATGTTACCACTTGCCATTTATGTTAGTCATACAGTCATGCCACTCAATACCAAATGAATTTGGTGTATCTTAAGCTAACGAAACGGCCGCGAGCGCGCTATGAGCGTGGAATGCAAGTCATGTCGCTCATGAAGTCATGATTTTCATATTACCACTTGTCATTTATGTTCGTCATGCAGTCATGTCACTCAATCCCAAATGTGGTGTATGTCAAGCTAACGAAACGGCCGCGAACGCGCCACGAGCGTGGGATGTAAATCATACTTTTCATGACAAGTTAGTCATGATTTTCATGATATGACCAGCTATTTATATTCGTCCTACAGTCATGTTATGCCATACCAAATTTGGTATAAATCCCATTAACGATACGGCCAGGAGAGCACAAAGTCGTAAGCGGCTAGATAGATAGATAGATAGATACGCTAAAAGTCGCCGAAGTTCACTAAGTAATGCTTCGCATTTAAAAACATGGCTGATCCCTCCATCATAGGAATCGGTATAATACGAAAGTGAAACGTCTCTTCACAGTGGTACCTCTCATATACCAACGCACAATAAACGCTCAACTACATAGTTGAGCGTTTATTGTGCATTGATGTATGAGAACAAGTACAATGTATATTGGTGTTTTGCAGCTATAGCACCGTTTGACATGGATGCACCCACTGTGACGCCTATAGTGGTACGTCTCCATCCCGACGACTAACGCCCATCAAGATTTAACCTTTGGGGCAGCTGAAGTGGTTAAAATATACCTGGACACAGCATATCGTGAACACCGCGCAAAGATGGCACCAAGAAGCACATAACAAAGTCACAGTTCCGCCTCAATGGCGAAGCAATGTGTGCGATATCTACAAATTGGAATGCCAAGCGAAGAACGGCAAGCAGCTGAAAACTTGCAACGCGCTGGGCATGCACAAAGGACGCACCAAATGAACATACAAAGCACGAGCGCGAACTAAGAACTGTCATAACTCTACACTTAAAGCGCGCTGCTCAAACACAAAGAAGGACGCACGAAACGAACGCACAACTGTACAGAGGACGAGCGCGAACTTAACAACTGTCACAGTTGTTACTTCTTTGTGTTTGAACGGCGAGGTCCTTTCGCCGCTCGAACACGTCTTACCGATTTACACACAGCGATGTTGTCTTGCTAGCAATGACAGACTCACAGTCACGACTTGATTTCTAAAATAGAGGTACCATTACAAATTTATATTATACAAAATGATGTCCCGCAGTTGAAGACAACCCTGTACAAAAATAGATGTAGTTTCCAACTCAGAGCAACAGTCGCTGGAACAAGGCTGTGTTCAAGCGAAGAGCACGGTATATAAACAAAGCCAAATACACAGTTTCTTACAAAGGGTAATACAGTTCTACCGTATCACATGGTACCAAGAAAAGCTGGAAGACCGAAAAAAAAATCCACGCATATCCACGGAGTGAATGATGATGAGTGGGCGAAGCTCCGGAGGTTCATCGGTAAAGACCGTGAATCTTTCGGGAATCTTGCCCAGTACATCATCAAAGACGTGACAAACACTGTGTGTATATATTAAGAAATTTTATTTATTCGTGAGCCCCCCATCTCCCGCTAAAGGGAACCATGTGTGAATGCGAAGCAGCGGGGAGATAATTCGCTTGAGCGGGAGGAACGTCGCCGCTCTCGTTTCACGGCAGCTGTCCGGGCGCTCATCGCGGCGCTGCACAGGACAGAGAATGAGGCGCGTGCGCTCCGTCATTTTCATACCGCGGAACTACCGTGGCACCCCCCAGCGGTGTATGCAGCTGTCGCAGCACCTGTCGTGCGCCCCGCTCCATGAGGATTCCTACAGGAGAGGACGGGGGGGGGGACCGTAAGAGAGGAGAGAGAGGGGGGAGTGCATGCGCTGTGGGGATGTGGGCCGCGGGCGCCGCTCCGTAGAGTAGATGATTCTTAGAGTAGAGAAAGGGGGTGAGCGTAGGAGAGGATAGGGGGGAGGGGACGCGCATGCGCTGTGGGGGGCTGTGGGACGCGGAGGCCGTTCCGTAGAGTAGAGGATTCCTAGAGTAGAGAAAGGGGGGTGAGCGTAGGAGAGGAGAGAGAGAGAGAGGGGGAGGGGACGCGCATGAGCTGTGGTGGTGTGGAACGAGGGACGCGAGAAGGAGGGACGGACTAAGCCCCCTCCAAACACATGCAAGCAAGGTCAAGGAATGCGGTCAACCTGGGCGACAGACACCACCTGCCTAGCCATTGCTAAGCAGCCTCTCTGTGCTCTCGGCCATGACTCTGATGACTGTGGTAGTGGTTGACGGCCTTCATATTACTACAGTGTTCATTCTGAGACCTAGCGGTGTCTACGACAACGACGCGGGACAAGCCTATGCCCTAAGGAGCTTCGCCCCTAAAACACAAAACAAAAAAACACATAACAAACGAAGACAAGCTTGTCGAACATGTAATGCTGAAATGAAATATTGATCACCCTAATTGATTTTATATGTGCAAGAATAATATGGAGCATTATGTTCCAAAACCACGATTTGATTATCATTAAAGGTGGCGTAAAAGGGTTGTTATCGTACTAACTCGCCCAGCAAGAGGCCCTTCTGGGATTTCATTACGAGTACGCCGTAGTAGAAGGCTTCGGAAATTTCAACCATCTGTTGTTCTTTAACGTGAACTGACATCGCACAGTACACGGGCCTCTAGAATTTCGCCTACATCGAAATGCGACCACGCCATCTGGAATCGAACGTGCGAACTCTGGTTCATCAGCCGAGCACCGTAACCACTGTACCACTACGGCGGACTATGCCCAGGAAATGTTTCGGCTTCCGTGTAAAATAAAGGTTCTCTTTTAGGGCGAACGCTATTTAGCGCTACACTACCTGGTATTTTACGGTGCCTTCACGTGACAAACCTTGCTTCGGTAACATGGCATTAACGTGAAATCAATAAAAAAGTACGGAAGAGAAGAAAGTGACATAAGAGGCTTTCAGTCATTATTTCCATTTCTTTGCGAACAAACAAACAAAAAAGAGTCGCAGTTTCACCGCAATGGTGAGACAGTGAATGCGATAGCAACTAATTGTAATGTTATACGAAGTGAGGCTGGCCGCTAACTCTTTTGGATCCGATCTCACGCAACTCTACAAGACGCTACTTTAAGAGAATACGGCCGCTCCAGGGCACTCTTCACGTTGAGAGCGCAGCACGTAGAAATGTACACGAGCCGCCCGCCGACGGCTGCCGAGATAGCGAGATAACGCGCGGGCCGGCGACGACCGCACTCATAAAATCAAAGGCCGCTGCTGCTCAGGGACCCCCCTCCCCCCGCCACCGTTTCCCCTTCGCGTCTTTTCATGCTCATTAAAGACGGGAGGGGCGTTTCCTCTCTGCTTGAGCATTCGACGTCCGGTCTATCAGGCGGGGGGGGATCTTGTTGCGTGCGCCTCGGAGCGACGGAGATGGGCCGGCTCGTTTGATCTCCGCTTCAGCCGCGTTCATCGCCCCCGCTCTCGCGCTATTATCCGCTGGTAGAACGTGCGATGCGCTGGGGGATCTTATCAATTTGGACTTTATACGCGGCATGACGGCGACGGGGACTGCAAAAACCCGTCGAGAATGTCCATATAATTGCTATCGCAATAAAAAAAAACGATGGCATAATGCTCTGTTGCCTTATGGATTCGATCGTTTTGAGCATGGCACAAAACACACGATCCTACAAAAACTGAACCAACGTCTTTGAGTTTTCTTTCTTTCGGAGCTATATAACAGGTTGGAACAACCGGCCGTTATCACAACTATAAGTACCGAATGTATTCAACGCATATTTCTGATAGTATGCTGATGTTCCTTGCGTGTATTTCCAATGTTTCTAATGAGCCGTGGCTTAATTTTCCTTCATTTCTTTCTGATAACAGTATATGTTGCATTAATCTGGCGTTTCTTACCATGCAAATTAGTATACATGTATTCATGCATACTGCCCCTCCTGCTCGGACCCATATTTGGGCGGCAGTATTGCGCACATAAATAAAACTCAATACAGGTAAAGGAGAGTGTGGAGATTCGACGCGTCTGTCTTTTAGAAGGCTATCGTATGAAATTAGTTCTAGGCTACTGCACAATGCGTCGGTCGTTGAACGGGATGAAGAAAAAAAACGGTTTTAATACGGCGCATTTTTCATCCAATTCGCTCGCTGGAGTTTCGCGTCGTCGACGCCCTTACTGACCTCGGCTTTCGTAGCCGCATGCATTGGTCAGGTACGCGTGCCAGGCGTTTCGATTCTCTTCGTTACAATATGCCTCCACTAGTAATTTTCTGGCTTTTTTTTTATTGCGATAGCAATTATATGGACAGTCTCGACGGGTTTTTGCCGTCACCATCGCCGTTGCCGTCGCCGTCATTTCGCGTATGAATTCCACATTGATAAGAGCCCCCTGAGCATCGTGCGTTCTAACAGCGGGTAATAGCACGCGAGCGGGAGCGATGAACACGGCTGAAGCGGAGAACAAACGAGCCGGCCCACCTCCGTCACTACGAGGCGCATGCGATAAGACCCCCCCAACTGTTCGACCGGCCCCGCCCGCCGTTCACGAGCTTGAAAAGACGCAAGATGGGGGGGGGGGGCGGGGTTCCCTCGAGCGACCTTCGATTTTACGAGCGCGGTCGTCGCGGGCGCACGCGTTATCTCCCATCTCGGCAGCCGACAGCGGGCGGCCGGTATACCCTTCTACTTGCTACGCTCTCAACGCGAAGAGAATGTGGTGTGAAGAATGTCCCTGGAGCGGCCGTATTCTCTTAAACCAGCGTTTTCTAAAGTTGCGTTAGATCGGATCCAAAAGTGTTAACTTCCAGCCTCACTTCGTATAACATTACAATTTGTTGCTATCGCATTCATTGATTCACCCTTGCGGTGAAACTGTGACCTTTTTTTTTTTTTCATTTACACCAATACAGAATAACAACACGTTTCTTTTTTTTTTCTTTTGTATGTCATAGTACTAGGTCATCGTACCGGCACACGACGCCGCAGAAGCCCAAGCTACTCGTCGAAACAAGATTGTGTTGAATCAGAAAAATTAGTTGACGCGATCAATATTTCATTTGAGAACCATAACTTTCACAGCCTGAAATTTTCAGGAGGCATTCTCGTAACAAATGCGTCAATGTCGTTGAACTTGCTACGGCGTCTCGTGAAAACACTAAAGTTGGTCGATAACAGACCGGCTACGCGAATTTCTTGAGGGGCGCTGTGCCGTCAAGGGAATGGCGGGATATATGTCTGTGAGGCTTGTGTGGGCTGGCGTTGAGCGAGGCTTGGCGTCAAACGTGGATACGGTTATAAAAATAAGGCTTTTCAAATAAGAAAGCCTTTATAAACGGATCTCATTCACGCGTACGATATTCTAGACATAAAGTCGACCCACGTTTACACATAACCAAACGACGAAAGACCGATACAAACTACAAACAGTCGCATTGAGCGCTGACTTTGTCGTCTGCGTTCCAAGTTTATCGGCCGCTAGTTACTTATCACGTTTTGTAAAATTATACATCGATGCCGAAGTTTCCAACGTTAGACAAATGTTTCTGTATAATTCTAAAATATTAATAGGTTACTGCATACTGCTTCAGTACTCAATTATCCATTTTGACGCAAACAACGCGTTCAAGCCTGACGCATCTCTGAGTGATCCGCGGTCAAGGTTGCCAGGTTAGGTTACTTTGCGCAAATTTGGCTACTTTCTTAGGCTGGTGGCACAAGAAAAAAAATGTCTTGGCTACATGGCTACATTTGGGCTACTTTCTTGTTCCTTCGATATGAGCCAAATTATCAATATCTGGTAACGTTGCAGCCACTGGCGTTCGAGTATGCGGTTTGAAAACAAGGCTGCATAGGCGTATTGCCAGCTCCTAAAGGAGAATTCGGCACTTGCATTACACAAAAGTCAAGGGTGTTGTGTACGTGGCTGGGACTCAGGGAAAATTGCCTCACGGGGCCTCATTTTACAGGCCACCTAAACCATTGGAGTAGCTTGGGGGGGGGGGGGGGGGGGGTTAAACCTTGTCTCCGCCCTCGAATTTTTGTACCTTCGCTTGTGTAAATATTCGCAGTGCCCATAGACTGTCGCACCGCCAACCGAATTCAGGAGCGTCCTCTCGAGGAGGGTTAGTTGACGACAAAATGGCTCCACTACGCAGTCGCTCCCTTGTTCGTCTGCGCTAGGCTGTGTTCACGCATTAGCAAGAAACCAACACTACGACAGCGCATGTTTCCTGCATCAGTGAACAAACCGGGCCCTCCGTGACACCATAAACACGATCCGTTCTTGCGAGACGCGAAGTATTCGTGAAAATACACGGCAACTCGCGCTTTCAATCATAGCCCGCAGCGAACACATATCAGCTTCACGATATTTTCTGTAGCCACGCAGGTTAGTTAAATGTTATCGTGTCACCTTTTCAGTTGAAGCTCACCTTGGTTTTCTTGCTATGGCATTCCTCAGTGCATTTGTAGTGCATAAATCCCCTAACATTGTACGCGCGAAGTCGCGCGGGCTCGCTTTTTGCTCTTCTATAACTGGGCAACCTGAAACGGGCCAGCGCTGTGCCGCTTGTTTTTGTACGTTTGTCGATAGGTGGAATCACACTACAAGCGATTTGCTTGTTGACCAGTTTGAGAGCAAAATGGTCTCCGCGCCCAGACTACGTGGTGACGCGGAGTGGTCGAAGTCGTTCGGCCGAGCAAATTCTTCAGATTGCTTTCAGCAGTGATGTTGACCGAAAGCATCTTGATGACGAGGATTTTCCAGTAGACGTAGAAGGCTGTGAAAGCACTGAGAGTGACAGCGACGACGAACGATCAGCTAATAACTCACGAGGAGCGAGTTGCACTTCAAGTACCCTCGTGCGTTATTGTTTTTTCACGCTCGTAAGTCACTTTGTATTTAATGTATAATATCGTTCAGCGAGATCAAAATAAAAGCATATTTTTTCTTGTGCATTGCATGTAGCGAAATAATTGTGTATTATGGAGCGTCGCATGCCGCCAACAGGCTCGACGCTCGACCAGCTAAGCGAAATGGTTAGAGCGATGAAGCTTGCAGTCACGGCCAGAATCCACGCCTCTCGGCTAAGTTCACCTGTACTTCACCGGTGCCTTCCGGACAGCATACTTGTTGGACGAACTTTCGCAACGTCGAAGAATTTGATGTTGCGAAAAGCATAAGTGTATATGATTTTGGATATTCATATTTCGATGAATATCGAAAATAATATGCTAACTAACTGGTTAACCCTCCTCCGGGCGCCATCTTGAATCGTACAGCACGCCACGTATAGTTCTTGGGCATTGCGAATAGACGCATGCACCAACATGCATACAGTATGGTTGAGCCCCCTCCCTCTCGAAAAAAGCTTTCTTGCTATGCCTCCCACCTATACTACTGCTGGAAGCGACTTCAAACAGCAATTTAAGTGAACAGGGTGATTGCATGCGCTTTGCCCTCATAGGCATTAGAACTTACATATCTGTAGAACTGCTGGTGTCATTCGCTAGGATTAGATAGAGATTGCTATTCAGGACCATTGACTCCTTGAACTTCAGTAAGAATAATCTGTTGTTTTGTGAGCCGAAACCACGATACCAATATGAGGCACGCCGTAGCAGAGGCCATAGGCGTGCGCACAAGGGGGCAGGGGCCTAAGAGGGTGGGGGGCGCAAAGCAGCCGAAGGCTTGTAGCGATGTCCCGGGCCCTCTGGACTGCCTGTAGTTGCTGTTTGTAGTCGCTGCTCGTGAGGACTTCCTGCCAAGCCTCTTGGGTGTTGAGGTGTGATGCGCTGTGGGTAGGGCACAGCCAGAGCATGTGTTCGAAGTTACAATAGGGATGGCCGCAAAGCGAGCATGTGGGTGGTGTGCCGGGGTCGACTCTGTGTATGGTGGATGGTTTATGTACGTGCGCGTTTGCAATCTTCTTAGCGTTAGTGCTTGTGTTTTGTTAGGTTTTGTGTGCGGAGGTGGGAAGGCGCGTCTTTGTCCCCGGTAATGTGAAGTGATATCGTGGTGTGTGCTTGGTCCTGACTACTGAGATTCTCGTACCGCCCACCTCTGGAGGGGTGATTGTCCGCGGCGCGGCGTGTGAGTTCACGCGCCAGGCGGTTGACCTCTTCGTTGGGGTTGCAGTGGTCGAGTCCCGGTATCTGGCCCATGTGCGCTGGCATAGGCGTGCGCAGGGTTCCCCTTCAGGGGGGGGCGAAGGCTCATCGCAGCACCCCCCTTCACTATCAAGTCTATGTATGGGGCAGACTTAGCGCCCCCCCCCTTCTTAGGTGTCTAGGGGGGGCGGCCGCCCCCTCTGCCCCCCCCCTCGTGCGCACGCCTATGTGCGCTGGGAACCAGGATACGTGGATTTGAGCTTTTTCTTCTTCAGTGAGCGTTTCTTTCCTCTCGTATTCTCTTATGGCGTTGGCGGTGAGTTTCGTGGTGCTTCTAGCTACTAGGCCAGCCGCGAACATTAGTGTCGCAGTCTTGGAGTCGGTGTGTATTGTGGAATGGGCTCGGCAGCTCTGCAAGGCTAGCGCAATCGTCATTTCCTCTGCTTCGTGGGCATGGCTTGTTTTAACGGTTGCCGCGTTTATTAGCTTTCCGTCAATGTCAACGACCACTATGGCAAACGCCTGCCTGCCGTAGTAGCGGGCGGCATCTACGAATAGCGCGTGCGTGTTGTGCTTTTTTGCTTTGTTTATGAGCGCCCTCGCTCTGTCCTTCCGTCTGCCTTCGTTGAACGTTGGGTGAACGTTGCGGGCGATTTGCTCAACTCTAATGTGTTTCCTCACGTCGTTGGCAAGCTTGGCTTTTTCCTCTGGTTGAAAAATGGGGCATATGCCCGCGTCTCGCAGAATAAGATGGCCAGCCTGCGTCGTTGATGGGCGCGTTATCTGCGCTATTCTTTGAGCTTCAAAAATTTCTTCCGCTGTGTTGTGCAGACCGAGTTGCTCGAGCTTCTCGTTGCTTGCGCAGAATGATGCGACAATGAAGAAGACGCCGATGAGCGGAGCTAGCGCTAGACGGTCGGCCTTGGCGCTAGGCTGAGCTGTTGGGCGGGTCTCGCGTTGCCGGTGAAGCCAGCTGTGCCGTCACTCAAGGCTCGTGTTCCTGGGACAAGTATTTATCCGGCGTCGGTGTGTTCCGGTGCGGCCGAGCCGTGCCCTCGGTCTGCGCTCTATTGGGCGACGCCCCCGTCTCTACAGTGCTGGGCCTCCGTCCCGACTACTACCCGGATCTACCGCGACAACGTCGTCGTGCGGCCCAACGTGCCGTGTGTTTGCCGTCACTGCGGCGATAGACGCTACTGACAAGACGACAGACTGGAGCGTGTTTCTTTGTGTGTGCTTGTGTAACATATCTGTCAGTTTCGTTCCGCATCCAGATTACAGCCTCTGTTTCCATTAGTCCATCCTTGTGTGTAAGATGCCTCAGCCCACATTATCATCACAATCACATAAATAGTCACGTGACCAAAATCACGCAACGTCGCGTAACAACCTCTTATGTGACTAAAAATAACGTAACATCTAGTCACGTGACCAGAAATCACGTAACGTCACCTATTAACACTCCACTCACGTGAATAAAAGTCACATAACATCCCGTTACTAGTCATGTGATTAAAATATCTTTACTTATGCTGTGACTAAAAATTAATTAACAATATGTAAAATCCAATCACGTGGCCGAAACTCGCGTAACATTATAAGGCAACTAGTCACGCGATAATCTACGCAGCATCGCGTAGCGACTAGTCGCAAGGCATGTTCCCGCCAAAACCATGTAAGTTGTAGTCACGTGACATGTTCCCACCAGAAACCACGCAACAGCCAGTCACGTGGCTAAAATCACCTGACATTACGTAAAAACTACTCACGTGACATGTTGCCGCCACAAAAATTGGGGGACCCTTAACCCTTTGTGCGGCAGTGGGACACATAACGTCCCACTTTTCCGTCTACAGAAAAAATTTTCTCCCTCACCACCCGTTGCAATTAGCGCAAGATTAAGTCACTCATATCTTACCTAAGTCTTCATATTCTCGAAGAAAATTCTTTTACCACGCTTTCGAAGGGTGGATGTAGTGTTAAAATAGCATTGAATTTCGGTTAATTTTTTTTATGAGAGCTTCTGAATTTTCCTCTTCTTGAGATAGACAGAACCTACCAATTAAAAGGCCGAATAATTTCCTCTTTTCCTGGTTTTAAATGCGAATGCATTTCATAGTCGGGCTATGTCAGGCATCCGGCGTTGGCGTTGTGCGGCGTTGGCGTTGTCCGCGGAGGAGGAGGAGGAGGATAGGTTGAGGAGGTGTGCGCGCCGGCAGGTGTTAGATGTGAAGCATCTTATGGCGAAGTTTAATCCGGTGGTGGTGGTGTACGGCGTGACCGCCCTTACTGCGCATGCGCAAACCCTTTCAAAAAAAAAATAAAAATAAAAAAAACCTCCTCTCTCCCTCTCTCCCCTAGGCATCCCTCCCCGCGGCAACCACACCCTCACTGCGCATGCGCCTCCCCTCCTCTCTCCCCTGCTACGCTCCCCCTCCTCTAGGCATCCCTGCCCACGCCGTCCACACTCCCACTGCGCATGCGCGTCCCACCTCTCTTCTCCTATCCTACGCTCCCCCCCTCTCTTCTCTAGGCATCTCTGCCCGCAGCGTCCACACTCCCACTGCGCATGCGCGCCCCCCTCTCTCTCTCCTACGCTCCCCCCTCTCCCTCTCTCGCCTCACGAAGCCGACACAGGCAGCGTCTGTTAGCGAGTTTCTTGGTTGAAAAAAACCGACTGCTCGCGCTGCACAACCGTTCACTAGCCACCCCGTACATATGGCAATGAATCTTGACCTCCAAGGTGGTGCCGGTGGGAGATTTCTCCTGTGCGTTGTTGAACAATAAAAATTCGCAGCGTGCGCGTTAACTAAAAGCGGTCTGCGGCGGAGCTCGGCGGAGCTATATATGAAAAAAAAAATAAAAAAAATAAATAAAAAAAATTAAAAAAAAACAAGAAAAAGAAAAAAAAGCCGCTGCGCCGTGCTCCCGACCGGGCTGCACAAATTAGGCGCCTTTTCCTTCTTCGAACCACAACCACCATACATAAATGGAGTGAAGCGCGCGCGAATGCATTCGCATTTCCTCACGATTCCCTTCGGGGAGGTTGGGGCTTTTTGAGAGAGGCGATGTTAGCTTCCAGTCATCACGTGTTTTTGTAAATTTTCAAAATAACTTGACTAATAACAGCATCGGAACAATCCCCGGCGAAATTATCCCGCTAATCTCTCAGCGCAATTGCCGATATTATTGCGTGGAAATATTTTTTTCTGATATCATATACCTCTTGAAATGTAGGCACATGTTCAGGGATAACATCTGTACTGGACGATTTCGACAGCAAAAGTAAGGATAGCCAAACGGTAAAAAAATGTGGTTGATGCATGCGGTGAAGTAAGCTTTACAGGAACATACCACAGCGCTTTGAAGGCTCAAGAGACGCTCCTGCAGGTGGTGTTCTCCTGTTGAAATGAGGTCCGCACAAATTTCCTTATCACAACTAGAGAAGTGACACAGAGTGCCACTTGCTCCGGCCGTTTCATCCCAAAATACCCGTTCATGCAATCGCGAGATGGTGCCTTCATGAGAGAGTGGGACAGTGTTTTCCCACTTTTTGTGACATATATGTCCCACTTTTTTTCAGTAAACTTCTGTTTTAATTTTGAGGAAATTTGTTTCATACTATTTCTTTCTAGCTTATATCAATATACCAAAGCCAGTTTTTATACCACCGTGTCAAAAATATAGGACGACCTACAAAGGGTTAAGCTACGCCTTTAAGAGTTGAACGCGATAGCGATATCCCGTCCCTAGTGCGTACTTCAATCACTTAGTGCATACTATGTAATGGGTAGTATGCTTTAAACCAGGAGAAATTATGCGCGGCAAATGTGAGAAATGTTTTCGAACTTGCCGTGCACCCACTACGTGGTGTTGAGGGAATACACGCAGTAAGGTGTGTGCCGTTTGTAATGGGTGGCTGGCTTTAAACTATGGAATCGTTATGATAGTCACATATTATGACGCCCGATGGCAATGTACGCTTGTACCACACAATATTCCTGGGATATTACATGTTATATTGCGACGCCTACAGAAAGGACGCTTGCGTTTGCGAAGCATGGAAGTTATTTTCACTGCATTTCCAAGCAGAGGAAGTTATTTTCACAGTATTTCCAAGCAGAGGCATGGCTGTGTGGTAGAACACCTGCTTGCCGCTCAGACAACGCGGGTTCGATCCTCACTCGGACCCGAACATTTTTATTATTTATTTTATTTGCATCTTTCTCGATTTTTCAGTCACGGACAAGATGATGATTTTTCGGTCACGGACAAGATGATGATTCTTCGCTCACAACCAACGACGTCGACGCCGGAATTTCTGCGAAACGAGCTCTTTAACGCTATCGCATCAAAAAAAAAAAAAAAAAGAAAAAAAAACGCCAGGCCTGCGCGCAACGCGCAGCACTGTCACAGCGAAAGCTGGGAGAGCGGCCTTTCTAGAGCCTTTTCTTAACACTCTTGGGCCAACTACTACAAGCGAACTTGCATGGTACCCACTACGCCATAAATCATCATAATTTTTGTGTAGTGGGGAAGCGTCTACTATGCCACTATTCGTCATTCTTCGGAGAGCGCGGTACCCTCTTGTAACACATTATGTGCACTTTGTTGATGCTGTGGCTGACGACGATGAATAATTAAGCCTCAGGCTTTTGTAAAGGGTTGGAGCATTGAATGACCCACTCGTTACGCAATTAGCATTGTGTGAAGCCTGGTTGTTACTTTACTGTTCTAAAACGCTTTACAACACACGTTAGCGCGATTCCTTGCCCGACATCAAGCCTGCATAGGGTCAGTTTGCACCGCAGTTCCAAGCAGCGGCGTAGCTCAGTGGTAGAGTGCTGGGCTGCCACGGAGAGGACCCGGGTTCGATTTCCATTCCGTCACAGGTAGTTTTTATTTAGTTAGTTTTTTTCTTATTTCGTGCGATATTGGTTACGGACACCAGCGGCGGCAGCGGCGGACAACTACGGCGCAGGAACGACCCTTGTTGTGATCTCATAACAGCTTTCGCTGTAAAACGTCACGTGACATGTTGCCGCCATAGAGCACGCAACAAATATTAATGTGACTTAACTCAGGTAGCATCACGTAAGAACTAGTCCCGTGACTAAAATCACATAACTAGTCACGAGACTAAAATCAGGTAACATCACGTTACCAATCACGTGACATGTTCCAGCCAAGCTACGAAAAAATGCCCCCCACCTCCCCGAAGGGAATCGTGAGGAAATTCGAATGCATTTCGCGCGCGCTTCACTCCATTTATATATGGAGGTCGTGGTTCGAACAAGGAAAAGGCGCCTAATTTCTGCAGCCCGGTCGGGAGTACGGCGCAGCGCCTGTTTTTTTTCTTTTTTTTTTGTTTATTTATTTATTTTTTATTTTTTTTATTTCTTATTTTATATACATATATATATATATATATATATATATATATATATATATATATATATATATATAATATACGTGCGAGCGAGAGGACGGGAGAGTGGGGCGCAGGGAGGAGAGAGAGCGAACGGCGAGAGAAGGAGCGGCGAAGCACTGCACCTACCCTCTCCTACACTCTCTCCACACACGCGGGAGCTCCACCGAGCTCCCGCGATGCCAGCGCCCTCACACACCAGAGCGCGCTCCTCCTCTCCACTCACTCTCCGCTACTCCGCCCGCACCACCTGCTCCGGTTGCTAGGGGCGAGGATAAGCGCGTGCCCCCCGCAGCTGTTGTTATGGGAGAGGGAGTGAGAGCGGAGAGATGCGGACACCGACGCCTGACATAGCCCGACTAAGAAATCCATTCGCATTTAAAAGGCAGGCCCGTGGAATGTTCTCGCCAAAACAACGTGACGCGTGCGTAGTGAGGCTAAGCGACCGAAACCGGAGAATAGCATAGTCTAACCATACTAGCAGAAACTTAGCGTATCTAGCAAAAGTTTCGTCTAACCTAGTCCAACCTGGAATATAGTCTAACCATACTTAGTACTACTAAGAAAACTTAGCTAGGCCGAACACTGGCTCCGCTGTTGGTTTCAGCCTTGCACCACCAGGGCAAGCTGCGCACCTTTTTCTGTATTTACGTTGCTTATTTGCGTTGACGTAGGTCAGGGAACAAACGGGGGTTAAGGATATCATAGTGGAAATCAGGAATGGACATGGACCGGGCACGTAGCGCGTAGGCAGGATAACCGCTGGTCATTAAGGGTAATTGACTGGATTCCAAGAGAAGTTAAATGCGTGAGGGGGGAGACAGAAAGTTAGGTGGGCAGATGAGATTAAGAAGTTTGCAGGTATAACGTGGCAGCAGAAAGCACAGGACCGGGTTGATTGACAGAACATGGGAGAGGCCTTTGCGCTGCAGTGGGAGTAGTCAGGCTGATGATGATGACGATGACGACGTTGCTTGTATCCCTCGCGACGTTTGGAATGTAGGTGTGTGTTAAGAAATTTCGATACAGACGGCCATTCCGCCAGGTAGGGTTAAAAAGTTCCTTCTTGAAGGAAACACGCGCCGATTCTTTGACACCAGGTTTAGTATAACAAGCAAATATATTTTGCATCAGTTTCTAAGGCTAGTTATCGCCAGCAACCCGTTACCGACATTCTCCATAGCGTGGAGAATGTCGATAACAGGTTGCTGTGATCTCTCCTATAGCCGAAGATCAAGGTATGCCAACTGAGTGCTTCAGCGTCGTGGTCATTATCCCACAGGACATAATGAAAGAAACCTGCGAGTGCGGTGTAAGTTGAGCTGTTCGTTGCAAGAGTGAGAAAGTAATGTAGATCGCAAAAGAATATTGTGTAATGTGAACCATGTAATCCCTGCAGGCCACGCCTAAGCGAGGGCACGGTGCCGCGAGCAAAATCAGACTATTGTGCGGGCAAATAATATTTGCTGACACCTTTCAGGTATGCACAATAGCTAAAAATATCGACAGACGCAAATAAGCGTATATTCAATAGTTATTCTTAAAGACTAAGATTTTTCATGATAACATCATTTTTAAAACCGCACTAACTTGTAGAGATAAAGATTTAATTCATTTGTCTTACGTGCCAATACCACGACATCGCATACTTAGGAAACTCAGCACAATTTTCACCCCGTGAGGTTTGTCTTTAACGTCCGCGGAATGCGTACGCATTTTCACATTTAGCCTTCATATTCTTTTTATTCAATCGGTGTTTTTTCGTGCGTCCGACAACAATTTAAAAAAAAAAAACAGCGACTATGGATAGTTTAACCAACGGCGCTGTTACATTCCTTGTTTTGTTTTTTTTTGTTTGTTTGTAATTTGTCTAAAACGAGACGAATCGCAAAACTCGTCTTCTCCGCAAAGGGTATTATTGCGGAAAAGCCACACGTCCAGCGGCGCTTGGTGAATCAATTGCAGGATTCACGCTCAGCTTAAGATGAATTTGACTGATGCATACTGTAAAAACAATGAAAAGATACGCGTATCAATAGTGCAGCTTTATGGCTCTTTTTGTGACACAGAGATGTAAGACATCGAAATGGCAGCAATTGCACCAATACAGTGGCGTAGCCAAGGGGGGGGGGGTTGGGGGGGGTTCAAACCCCCCCCCCCCGAAATTTTTAGTTTTGCTTGCGTATATATACACGCACACATACAAACGCACGCACGATCATACATAAAGCATGGTTGAACCCCCCCCCCGAAAAAAAATTTCTGGCTACGCTACTGCACCAATACCAGCGTATATTATGCGCTTAATGATATTTACGCGGCATTCACCATATGCTATGTCCAACTACTTCAACTACCACGAAAGTATAATCATTATCGTGGACGTTAGTAGCTGGGATGGACATGTGCCACCAGGCCTCAACGTGGGTGCATACACATCAAACGGCGCTATATAGCTGCCTACAAACAATGTGCAAGCTCTAACATATAAATGTACAGCGAATATTCCACTGCTTCTGTGAAGGCACGTTTCACTTTTGTGTTTCACCGATTGTTATGACGGAGGGATCAACCGTGCTTTTTCGACATCCACGAAGAATGAACGTAGTACATATTGTAACGGAGGCGAGATGATGGTTTAATGACCGACAACAGTGAATCGGCAGCAAAGCAAGATGGCTGAGCAGCCCCTCGCGCAAGCGCCTCACACCCAGTCGTCTTCTTCATCTTCGGAGAGCACCACGCTTGATCATGTCCATGACACACCGTAACATCACTCTCCCGCGGCAGAAGCGCCGTCACGGCGCTTAGTATGACTGCGACGAACTAGCAGGGCAATACAGTTTCAGTCTGGAAACACGCACAACGTCCGTCTGGAGTGAGGAGGTCGAAGAGGCAGTGTCCAGGGGTGTGATCTCATAATTCACGTCACTGACTTGTCGTAACACTTTATAGGGGTCATTGTAGCGGGGTAGAAGCTTCTCTGATAAGCCGACCTGGCGGTACGGTGTCCAAAGAAGAACCAGAGATCCCGGCGGGAAGTGATCGCTCTGGTGGCGGCTGTCATAACGGTCTTTCTGGTGTTCCTGCGACAAGTATAGTCGGTCATGGGCAAGCTGACGAGCTGCATGGGCTCGAGCAATGACATCGCTGGCGTACGTAGTAGACAAGGAGGCAGGCGGAGGAAGGAGCGTGTCAAATGGTAACGCTGGATGTCGGCCAAATAGCAAATAAAACGGCGAATAACCAGCGGTGTCGTGTCGTGAAGAGTTGTACGCAAAGGTGACAAAGGGAAGTGCTTTGTCCCAGTCACGGTGATCTTGCGAAACGTACATAGAGAGCATCTGCGTCAGCGTTCGATTAAGACGCTCGGTCAATCCATTTGTCTGTGGATGATAAGCGGTAGTAAGCTTGTGCTCAGTAGAGCAGGCACGGAGGATGTCATCCACAACACGTGACAGGAAGTACCTCCCTCGATCGGTAAGCAGCTGCCGCGGGGCGCCATGATGGAGAATGACTTCATATAAGAGGAAATCGGCGACGTCAGTGGAGCAACTTGTTCGCAGTGCTCGAGTGATGGCGAAGCGTGTGGCGTAATCTGTGGCGACTGCAACCCATTTATTTCCCGAGGTGGACGTAGGAAAAGGGCCCAGCAGGTCAAGGCCAACACGGAAGAATGGTTCCGCAGGTATGTCGATAGGCTGTAGGAGGCCGGAAGGTAGCGCAGAGGGGCGCTTGCGGCGTTGGCAGCGGTCGCAAGCAGCGACGTAGCGGACCACCGAACGATACAGGCCGGGCCAGAAAAAGCGACGTCGCACACGATCGTAGGTACGAGAGACACCAAGGTGACCGGCGGTTGGTACGTCGTGGAGTTGTTCGAGAACGCTGGCACGTAGATGGTGGAGTAGCACAAGTAGTAGTTCCGGGCCATCGGCGTTGAAGCTGCGACGGTATAGAATGTTGTCGTGCAACTCGAACAGGCGAACGGAAGGGTCTGGTGTTGCGGAAGTTAGACGGTCGATGATGGAAAGTAATGATGGGTCCCGTCGTTGTTCGGTGGAGATATCAACCAAAGCGCGGATGGACAGCACGCAGGGGTCCGATTCAAGGTCACTGCAGTCGGTTGCTTCAACCGGATGACGTGACAAACAGTCTGCGTCTTTGTGGAGTCGACCCGACTTGTAGTGGACCACGAACGAGTATTCCTGGAGACGCAACGCCCAGCGACCGAGACGTCCACACGGGTCCTTTAGCGATGAGAGCCAACAGAGAGCGTGATGGTCTGTGACTACGGAAAAAGTTCGGCCATACAGGTAGGGCCTGAATTTAGTCACGGCCCACGCCAAAGCTAGGCATTCACGCTCAGTGATGGAAAACTTCCGTTCAGCGGGCGAAAGAAGACGACTGGCGTAAGCAATTACTCGGTCCTTGCCGTGCTGTCGTTGGCCGAGGACCGCCCCAATTCCATGGCCACTTGCATCGGTCCGGAGCTCTGTATGCGATGCAGGGTCGAAATGGGCTAGTATTGGTGGCGTAGTTAGCAGATGGATAAGGGCCGAAAAGGAGTCTGCTTGCTCGACACCCCACGTGAAGGCAACGTCCTTTTTTAAGAGGTCAGTAAGTGGGCGGGCGATGTCGGCAAAGTTGCGGACAAATCGACGAAAATAGGAACATAATCCTACAAAACTTCGGACGTCCTTGGCTGAGGACGGGACCGGAAATTCTTGTACTGCTCGCACCTTGTCTGGATCAGGTTGGACGCCGGCAGCACTCACTAGGTGGCCGAGTATATTTATTTGACGCCGTCCGAATTGGCATTTTGCGGAATTCAGCTGGATAGCGGCTCTTCGAAAAACATCCAGAATGGCCGACACACGTGTGAGATGGCTGTCGAAGGTAGGTGAATAGACGATCACATCATCTAAGTAACATAAGCAGACAGACCACTTATATCCTCGGAGAAGGGAGTCCATCATGCGTTCGAAAGTTGCCGGGGCATTGCATAGTCCGAACGGCATGACCTTGAACTGATAGAGACCATCGGGCGTAATGAAAGCAGTTTTTTCGCGGTCCATGGGGTCAACGGAAATTTGCCAATAACAGGACCGTAGGTCGATCGATGAAAAGTATTGGGCACCATGGAGGCAATCGAGGGCGTCATCGATTCGCGGCAAAGGGTAGACATCTTTATGAGTTACTTTGTTTAGATTGCGATAGTCCACACAAAAGCGCCAGCTGCCATCCTTCTTTTTGACTAGCACGACCGGGGAGGCCCAAGGGCTGGAAGATGGCTCTATGACGTCTTTAGTAAGCATCTTGTCGACTTCACTCTGAATTACTTGACGTTCCTGGTGAGATACGCGATATGGACGCCTGCGTATAGGAGTGGCGTCACCAGTGTTGATGCGGTGAGTCACGACAGATGTTTGGCCCAGAGGACGGTCGTCAAAGTCGAAAATGTCGCGATAGGATGCTAGCAGACGACGTAGGCCGGTAGCTTGCGCTGGGGTGAGATCGGGAGCGATCATCTTGTCAAGGTCATCGAGAGGCAGAGTGTAGTTAGCATCAGGACATGGAGACGTGGCATCGGCGTCCAAATCGGCAACCTTGCTGCTGTCAAGCGGAGAGATGGTGGCCAAAGACATGTCTTGCGGAATAACTTGAGTCAATAAACTCACGTTGAGTAGGGGAATGGCCACTGTATTATCAGCGTGAGGAAACAACAGTGTGAGGAAGGGCGACGTCTCGGGCCATCAGTACGCCAACAATAGGAGTCACGAGGTAGTCACCATCGGGCACATCGCGTGAAGACGACAAAGTGACGTATGTAGCAGCTTGTGGGGGCAAGCGGACGTAATGGCGAGAGCATAAACGTGGAGGTTGGTCAGTTGGAAAATCGGCAAGCTGCGGCAACTCAAGCTGAAGAGCTCCAGTTGCACAATCGATGAGCGCAGAATGACGAGACAGGAAATCCAAGCCAAGTATTAGGTCGTGAGGACACTTCTCAATGACGGCAAATTGAACTGAAGTGGGATGACCGGCAATACAAACACGGGCCGTGCACATCCCTTGAACGGCAGGAGTTCCTCCATCAGCGACTCGTAGTGTGCGGGAAGCGGCAGGCGTGAGCACTTTGTGCAGGCGGCGGCGAAGGTCTGCGCTCATTACAGAAACGTGCGCTCCGGTATCGATAAGCGCTGAAATAGTCACACCATCAACGTCAACGTCTAACAAACTTCGTCTCGTCGAAAGCGTCAAGAGAGGATTTGTGGAGGAAGTCGACAATGCAGCGTCACCTCCGGGCGCTGCACTGTTTAGTTTTCCGGATAGGCAGGAGCAGGGTTGAATGGGGACGACGCCCGACGAGTGTGCGGCGAGTGAGACGACTGGCGACGTCCTGGAGGGGAACGCGACTGGTGACCGTGCGGCGATGGAGAGCGGCTGTTGAACCTCCTCTTGAAGTTGGGTGACGAATACTGCGCGGGAGGTGCGAATCGGGTGTTGTTCTGTCGGTGGTAAGGGTCAGACGACGTCCGAGGTGGCGAGGACCATCGGGTATTGCAGTAACGGGCAACATGGCCGATACGATGACACTGAAAACAAATTGGTCGATTGTCGGCGGTTCTCGAAGCAGCAGGGTCGCGAGATCGGGCCGGAAACCGCTGCTCGTGAAAGGACGAGGGTGGACTCCATGGAGCTGGCTGTGGGCTGGTCACAGTGCACACAGAGTGAATTCCTATGCTGGCGAGTTCCTGGCGGACGATGGCCTGAACCATGGGAGCAGTCATTGGGGTCAAGTCACTTGCACCGGTGTGGGCTGGAGCAGGGGCCATGGCTTCCAGTTCGCGGCGTACAATTCGGGTCACCTGGTCTGATGACACTGGAGCTGGCGGTTGTGATCTTGCGTGGTCTTCGCACGACGACGTTGCAGCCGTATTCGGAAGCCGGGCAAAAACGCTGTCAATGCGCCGACTCTTCGCTTGCTCAAAGCGCCGGCACTCCTTTATAATGGCGTCCACTGTCGAATAAATTTTGCAGATTAGGAGGTTGAAGGCGTCGTCCGCGATCCCCTAAGAATATGTCCAACCTTGTCGGCCTCCGGCATCTGGGCATTGGCTTTGCGACACAATGCTAGGACATCTTCTATATACGATACGTACGACTCTGTGGAAGTCTGAGCCCGAGACGCGAGCATTTTGTTCGCGGCCATCTTTCGTCCAATGGGCTTCCCAAACAAGTCCAACATTTTCTGTTTGCACGTCTCACAACTCCCGAGTTCAGTTTCGTGGTTCTCATACCACACTTTGGCGGTTCCCTTGAGGTAGAACATCAGATAGGCCAGCATAAGAGGCGGGCCCCAACGGTTGCGAGCACTCACGCGTTCGTAGTCTGCCAGCCAATCCTCAACGTCCACTTCACTGGAATCGCCGGAGCCGCTAAACGTGCCAGGATCCCGTGGGTGTTCGAGCACGACCGTTGTTGTCGCAGGAGCAGATGCAGTCGCCGCAGGTGCAGATGCAGTTGCCGCATCTTCTTCATCCGGAGAGAGACCAGGCGCAGATGGAGACGCAGTAGCTTCCGCCATTGTTGTAGACAGACCCTTCAAGCGACGGCCGCTGCGAAGTTCCGTTTCGAGGCGTGTCGTACCCAGCAGCTCCACCAAATGTAACGGAGGCGAGATGATGGTTTAATGACCGACAACAGTGAATCGGCAGCAAAGCAAGATGGCTGAGCAGCCCCTCGCGCAAGCGCCTCACACCCAGTCGTCTTCTTCATCTTCGGAGAGCACCACGCTTGATCATGTCCATGACACACCGTAACAATATTTTTGGCACACTTTGGTTAACGTATCGTGGCTTCGTTTCATGGCGGGGCCT